>JAVSBV010046793.1:0-11054 GCA_033117975.1 Parotocinclus spilosoma
TCTTAAAGCACTTTTGTAAGTCGCTCTGGATAAGGGCGTCTGCTAAATACTGTAAATGTAAATGTAAATGTAAATGTCGTGGGGACGGACAGGTCACACTTGGTGTGAGTGGATCTATAATTACAGTGGTGCTTGAAAGTCTGTGAACCCTTTAGATCTACATTTCTGCATAAATATGACTAAAATCCCCATAAGATTTTCACACACGTCCTAAAAGTAGACACAGAGGGACAACATAAAACAAATCAGGAAATGTGTACATGGCCATTTATTTACAGAGGAAAATGATCCAGTATTGGTCCCTGCTGTATGAGCTATTTTAGTGTCTCACAACAGCAGGAGTTTGGAATAGAGGGGAGTAGAGGAATAGTTGTGTCATGGACTCTTTAACTGGGTCCATATGAGAAATGTTTGTGCTGCTGACAGCTGTGCTTCACCACATGTTTGTGTTTCCTCTATTTTAATGTCTGTGATACGAGTCATGCTTGGGTAGTCTGAATTGTGTTTTTGTCCCTTTCTGTGTGTGGGCACATCACCCGAGCTTATGCACGTCAGAGGCTGTTGACATGATGTTTGGAGTCTGTGCATAGAAGTGTTGTTTAAAACTCATCTGAATATTTTGCAGACTGTTACACCCATGTAATAGACTGCATTTAGTGACTGGGTGAGTCACGTCAGTAGGAAGAGTCACTTTCCGAAAAGTGTCCAAATTTGTTTTACAAACATAAGCCAGTAAAAAGGCATCTAATCGCAAAACAGCAGCTTGCTTGAGTCTCACCCACTTGGTCTGCTACTCTACTGTGGCTAGATGACTGTGTTTGAGTTATATGTACAGTCTGCAGCTTTATTCCAGTCCCGATAGTAGTAAACAGTACGTAACATTGGTACACCGCTAATGGCCTTGTCACTATTTTTGACTCCCTGTTTAGAACGAAGTATGCATTTTTTACAGAGCCTTTGGTTTAAGC
The DNA here is from genome assembly GCA_033117975.1 of Parotocinclus spilosoma. Lineage (NCBI taxonomy): Eukaryota > Metazoa > Chordata > Actinopteri > Siluriformes > Loricariidae > Parotocinclus > Parotocinclus spilosoma. The sequence goes on from JAVSBV010046793.1 coordinate 969, forward strand.
TAAAAAACTCAGAGGTGCAGTCTGACACTGTAAAGGAAGTGCATATCCACAAAGTAAAACTATTGCGAAACTTGCAAAAAAAACTAAGTGTACTTTTCTTCCTAAGAACATGATTAAGAACAACCTACTTTTCTTTTTTTTAATCCTCTAGACTTTACAAATGTTTTTTCAAGAAGTTCTTAAATAATAATGTTTTCCAAACAGAGTTATTATTTTTTATATTTTTTTTTTTAAAAATTTTTTCATTAAATCTATCATTAAAATTAATTAAAATTCTGTCATATATACTAAAAAAAAAAGAAACCCATGCAGACACGCATATATTCCAAAATAACAACAATTTTCCCTCATACTTCTTCAAGGAAAGGTAGCTTTACTTAAAAATATAGTCACATACAGGAGCAGTATTTTGTGTAGATTACACTGCTCACAAAAATAGGGATAATTCATTATGGGATATTTCATTTTTGCGAGCAGTATATTTTAGCACCTGGACATTCCCCAGGTCCAATGTGTGTGCATGTTTAGTATAGTTTATTATATTTTTTGTTGTTACTCTAAAGAAACCGGTAGTGTGCTATAAAGATACCCGGGATTATTAGATTTCACATGCTAACTAATATACATAAGAAAAAAATAACATTGTGAATAGATTCTTTCTAGAACTATCCAAAATCATTGTAGTCAGAAAGATTTGAGAACTTCTGCATTAGAAAGCCACAATTAGTCACTACATTAAATTATACCACAAACAGTAAATAACAGGTGTGTGATGATGCATCGTGACATGATATAATAATCAGGGATTACAGAAAATTACACTCATATTGATGCAAAAATTGCTTCGGTCCAACACGTTTATCTAGGAAACTGTACCAGTGTACATTTAGCAAATGTGGTCTCTGGCATGGATGGAATCACACATTTATCACTCATTTTAAAACCCAGAAAACCTGGTTAACAGAAATGGCTCAACATAAAGCAGGGTCAACATAAAGTACTAGTACACAGCAGTATTTCTGCATCTAGTGTTGACATTGGCTTTTGTTCCTTGTTTTTTTTGTTCCTACTTAATGTAACAAAATGTTGCATCAACTATAACAAGTTTACCGTAAATGCTTATTTAAAAAAAATAAATACTGTGCAAAATAATTAGTCAACCATTAGATTAGATATACCATTGCTTTGCTTTATATATGTTTTTGAAATTTAACTTAAAATGCTTGTATACAGTCATTGAGTCATTGACAATATTTTAGTAGCAAATCTAATAGTGGCATAAGACTTTTGCACAATACTATATAGTATTCTAGCCACTGTTTCACATCTCAAACAACTAGCTGATACTACCGTGTGGGTTGTTTAAATACAACCCAAGTGTTGTTGTTATGCTTTTCACTATGAATGAGTGGTTACACAAATTGTAAAAATCTGGCTCTATTTACAGCCAGCCTTTAGTGTCTCCACCTCCACCCTGTCTAGTCTAAAACAAGTCTCCTGTGGTTTTGAAGAGCTTCCAGGCTGCCCGTGAAAATAACACACAGGAGTAATGGAAGAGGAATGATTACAAACGCTTGAGTCTGCAAAGAGTATAACATATAAATATCAAGCTGAAACTCACAATTAAATAAAATAATGACATTAATTTTTGTTCTTGTGTTTCCACTACGACACAGAAAATATTACTTAAAAATGGAATTTTCCAGTTAGCAATTTTAAATACATGACAGTGGTGACAGTCTTTTTCCAAGGATCTGGTGGTCTGGGGAAAATAAGTAAAACTTGTTTGCCCAATGCAGATAGCTTTAGGTTAAGGTTATTGACTGTTTATTATTTAGTGTTTCTTACTATAACTATTGAGAAAAATATGTAAATTACATAGTTATGCCAAAGGCTCAATAAAGAAGGTATGACTGCTCACTAACAGATAAGCATACAAACGGATTGCTCTTTTACTGCATGTACAGATAGGTTAATGGGTTTAAGTTGCTGTCAGTGTTGATGCAAAACCTTTTAAGCAAGCAGCTGATTATTGTGGTAATGCATTTAGATCATGCTTGGTCATGGAGAAATTGAGGCGGACAAAAACACAGGTGGGTAAGTTTCTTAAATAAATCAGGCATACAACAAAAATTATGGAGAAATTGATCCATACAGGATCAGAAAGGCAAAGGTAAACACAACCAAGGCTAGGCTAATGTACTAAACAGTCAATTGCAAACTAAACAGGCTAATGGCTAATGAAACAAACATGCCACAAGGAAGGCAACATAAAGAAGGCACATGCTAACCAAATACTACACACATGTCAAATTTATTTCTAAATCCATTATTTATAGTCCAATCCAAAAAATAAGCTTTAAGACTAGACTAGACAAGAGAGAGTCAGTGCCGATAAAAACTGCCGCGGTAATTCATCCCAAATCCCAAATTCACTATTGGCTTGGGGACAACCAATGAACCAATCATAGCTGATCAGGAGATCAGATAGGACATGCAGGGACGCAAGATGTAAGAAGTTCTAATAAATAACTGGGAGCTAGCCCATTTAGAAATTTGTTAACTTAAATTACGGTTTTAAAAACGTATCTAAAAAAACACTGGTAGCCAAGTGAAGACAATGCAGAACTAATGTGTTCTCTTGTGTGTCTGATTGAATAACGGTTTCCGAAATAAAGTGCATTTAATGAGTTGTGAAAAAGTGAAAACAAAATTATTTTGGATTCATTTACATTTCAAAAGGTCAATTCCATCCAATAATGGCGCAATTGCCTATTGTTAACAATCATATTTTCAAAAGGGCTTTGTACATGCTAAGCAGTGCTCTACAACTGAAAAAAACTGTAACTGTCAACATTGTAAAGCTGCTTTGAGAAAATGCTCTGTTGTACAAAGATCTGATTTCTATCTATACAAGATTTAAGCAGTAAACATACCACTTTTTCTAAAATTTGGCAGGAAAGTAAAGTTGGAAATAGATCTAAAATTAGCAATAGCAGACTGATCCAAATATGTTTTTTTTAAATAATAGGTTGAACTATTGCATGTTTTAAACAGGTGGCAACTGTCTTGGAACAAGACAAGACAGGAAAGGAAACAAGGAACCAGAAGACAGGAAACACTGACAAACAACTAGCACTGAGGTGACAAGAACAAATAAACAACCCAAGGAGGGATTTAAAAACATCCAGGAAGGAGACTATCATCAAGCGGCCAGATATGGAAAGGGAAAAAGGAAATCATAATGATGATTCAGGCCAAAATAATTTTTAACTGCAGTATTGTAACAGCAAAAACGTAAATATATTATTTAAAATCAAATAGATTGTTATATTACCATGTCCCACTTTTGAAAAACAGTCATCACACCCCCAAAATTAGCCTTTCTTTTTTTTAATACACTCTGGTACGTTCGAGGGATTAATTTGGCTAGTAAAATACTGTTTACAGAAGTCAGGGTGATTTAAAATGGCAGAAGGTGTGAGCTTCATTAAACAGAGGAAAAAGGGATGAAATTAGTGTGTGAACCAAGTCAAAGTCACTTTCAGATTCTCTTTCCAAATACTGTATCCCTTTTACTTTAAAAACTGTAGCGTATTTATTGCACTGCTTACAGCCAACCAAACACTTTAATAGGTGTGTATTTTATAAACACCTTATCCCCCAGAAATTAACAGTGGCTAATAACAACCTTTGCTTGTATACATGCATTTTCTTGAATTTCTTGAATTCACTCATGGAGGATTGGTCCACTGCTGAGTCTTGGTCCTCCCAAGGTTTCTTCCTACTACTTTTAGGGAGTTTTTCATTGCCACTGTCGCCCTAGGCTTGCTCAATTTGGGATTGGCCTTTTAAGATAATATAATATTGTAAAGCTGCTTCGAGACAATGCACCATTGTAAAAAGCGCTATATAAATCAATTTGAATTGAATTTAATTGAATTGTAATATGAATAAGAGACTACATGTCTAATTTCATAAATAACAAACTATGGGTTGTGGGCAATATGGCACTAAAATAATATCACAATATTTTAGGGTACTTTTGCAATAACGATATATTTGGCAATATATTTCAACAACATACAACTGCAACAAAATATATTTTTACACTTTAAAATGCCTCAACTCGTGGCAATTTTGAATACCTCGTACTCAGCTACGTGCTCCTGCTTGAGGTGGTGAAACAGATTAGATCTGTTGTTACAGACTTTTTGCATAGATTACGTATCACTGTAGTTTGTCGTACATCTGATATTTTGTACCAAAACCACCTCCCTGAAGTCGCTCCCCTTTTTGCGACAATCTCCACCTCCACACAACCCACTTTCTGCCATATCTGTTGCTTTGCCTACAAGTCACCTAATGAAAGCACGCTTTACTCTGTGTAAATCCATTACAACATTACGTAAAGATATTGGAATATCATGATATGGATGTTTTTTTATATTGTCTAAAAACATTATACCGACATTATCGCGAATGACACCATATGCACACCCCTAGTCCAGAGTTAATGTCCCACCTTCACCACAGTTGGGTCCCTGAGCAAAGCCGTTAAACCACAATTGCTTAGATTGTAAGACTGTATTAATTCTAAGTTGCTCTGGATAAGGGTGTCTGCTAAATGACATGCTTGTAATTAAATGCCTTAATGCCAAACTATCTTAAATATATTACATAATTGATGCTTTACTGCTGTAACAAACAGATTTGTTTCACTTTACTGTGAAATGTAAATCACAAAAATTTGTCACAACATTAAACAAAAAAAATTGCAATTAATGACAACTTGTAATTAAATTAAACTGGACCAAAATAGTATAATTTTGTCTTATCAAGGCAACAGAGACTGAAAAGTCTATTCATTACCAGTCAGACCAGAAATCAGTGCAACTGAGAATCTGCTCAGTTTTATAATAACTGAAGCTCATATATAATAAAACGCCTAAAGCTTAAGGGTAAATTGACAAAAATCCAAAGAATATAGCTTGAAGATGTGAGTCGTCAGACTTCTCCACAACAGAGAGAGACCCTGGATCCCATTTTGGACCCTCAAACAGCAAGATATGGCATAATCTCAGGAAGGGATGTACTAGGCACCCTACTGCTGAAGACCTGAGTTAGCATGTAGGTGTGAAGTTATGAACCAAAGAATGTAAATAATGTGAAGCACAACCATTTGAGGCCTAAAAGCCAAGGACAACAGTTTTTTTATTTAATCCAGGCTGCAACTGTAGGTCAGTGGAATGATTTTAATAAGCCAGACAGGCTGCAGCATTCTGAAGGCTCTGTAGTGGAGTAATGTGACATGAACACAGAACAGTGAGCAAAACACTGCAGTAATCAAGTCTGGAAACAATGAGAGCCTTTATGAGGGTTTCAGCAGCCTCTCTGTTCAGAAAAGTGTGCTCTGCAGAAGATGTGTATTTGACATGATGTATATCATATGGACAGATTAAGATTCAGTGTTGTGCACTTAGATCCATTCTAATTTGTCCTCATTGAACATTTTACCATCCAGGAATGGACAAAAATGTACTGAAGATGTGTTGTTTTCTTTAGCTCTATGAAGTGCTTTAGTTACTGTAAAGATAACAGTTTCTACAGAATGACCAAGCCTTGTAATCAGACTTGTTGGTTTATTTCCAAAAGTGTTCAGTAAAGTATTCATCTAATATTTCGACCAACTGATATATTAACAATTATTTTCGATATTCCCATGTTAACATGGTGCTTAAATCCACTGAGCTCCACCATAGCTATGGGAGCCATATCCTTCACATTGCTGTAGGAAATCCATTATTTCTTTCCCTTTTCTTAAATCACTTTTATATTATGTAGCCTTTGTAAATGGCTGTGTTATTGATAGCTGCTTTGTGGAGGCATTTGTTGCTGGTTGCTTGTAAGTCTCTCTTTTTTTTCCAGAGTCATGCACTGTTCATGTTCAGTAGCATTGAGTGTCGAAAGAGAATGCCGCCATTATGCTCTATGGCTAAAACCTTTTTTCGCAGTGTTTATATCTGACTTTTTTCTGTGTGCCATCATCTTCCCTAAAGCTAATAATTTGTCCTTACAACAGACAGCATTTTCCATATACAAGCTGCTCGGTTGTTTGAGTTCTCTCCCATGTTACTTCCAGGTTGCTGACTGGACGGTGCAGAGTCACATGATTACACTACACATGGAATAGGACGTTTTAAAGGAATATTATATTATACAGAGAAAGTATTAACAGTAATATAAAACTGAAATAACTGCCACAAGCAAGATTACATGGTAAAGTTTCTGCATGTCAATTTAAATTAATTGCCCCTTCCTAGTTCAAGTGCGTGTTCAGCATATTCAGACAGACAGAACTTTCACAGCATTTCAAAGATACTCTTATCCAGAGCAACTTATATTTGATACAATATTACAAGGTACAATACAATCCATGCAGCTGACAGGCTATAGAGAAAGGCTATAGGTTAGCACCACAAGATAAAGTACTAGGAAATTATTCTAACAGGAAACATGACTGGGCAAGGCAAATTATCTGCAGCAATACTTAGCAGTTAAGACAAAAGGGTATGGTAACGGTCAAAAGTTAGTGAAAATCATATATACCTCTTTTCTGTATTCATTTTCAATAATGCTAAAATAATAAAAAATAACAGAACATCAGTCCAAAAATATATTTGAATAAATTACAGCCAATCATTCAGGAAAATAGCAAAAGTTCTGAAAAGTGTGGTGTTTGCACCTCTCTAAGAGCAAATTAATTTAAAATTGCTCAAATTGTCACACCCTCGGGCGGTTCCAGCAACCAAACCTATCCCATCACACACACGCACCGTCACCTGAGTTTTTCTCATCATTCTGATTTCATTCTCATTGCACACACCTGGCACTCATCACCGTTCACCCTATTTATTCACGTCCAACTCACAGCCTAGTTTGTAAGTCACTTGGTCCCTACCACGTTTCTAAACGCTCTTTGTTTCGTGTTGCACGATTGTTATCGCTAGCTCTTACCGTTGCCGACCTCGTTTTTCTCCCTGTATCTCGTTTCTGCCTCGCTGTTTGGATCCTGGACTGTCTGACCTCACTTTTTCCTGACGTTTGCTGGAGTAAAGTCCTGTTTTTCACCAAAAGCTGCATCTGTCTCCGCCATTTTGGCCAGTCCATGACGTTTGACTTAGCCGACATGGAGACAGCAGCTTCCACTGCACCCTCCATTGACGAACAGCTTGTGGAACTCCGTGGCCATCTCGTGGAGGTAACGCAAGCGGATCGCCAGCTCATCGCCGGCCCACCGTGGACTAGCTTTCACAACGGGTGTCGCAGCTAACTCCGTCTCCAGGCGTCCGTCCATCCGGCCACACCGTTCCGCTACCCCACCGCGCACTACGACGCCCTCTGCTGCCTACAGGATCGCACTGCCGGACAGGTACGATGGGAATCCAGACCGTTGCCAAGGGTTCTTGTGACAGTGCGACCTGTATTTCACGCATTCGCCACCAGAGGCGGATTCTGCTCGCATTGCGCTGATAATTTCTCTGCTCACTGGCCCCGCTCTGGACTGGGCCACTGCCATCTGGAACAAGCAAGGTGAGGATGCCTGCCACTACCAGCGCTTCCGGGACGCCTTCCAGGCAGTCTTCCAGCTCCCGTGCGGTGGCCACTCCGCTTCGGAACAACTACCGGACCTACGGCAGGGAACTCGCTCGGCGGCTAAATATGCCCTAGAATTCCGCACTCTGGTAGCACAAAGGGGCTGGCGGCCCTTCTACCCACGTTCCGCCTGGGGTTACATTGAGACCTTCAGCACGAGCTACTGGGCCGGGATGCTGATCTGGACCTGGATGAGCTCATCACCTAGCCATCAGATTCAACCAGCTCCTGGGCACTCAGCGCTCCATCCGGCTCCCCATGCAGTCCTCCAGAACCCATGGAGCTCGGCAGGGCTCGGCAGGGCTCGCCCTCCCATCCCTGGAACGACAACGTCGCACATCCCAGGGTCTCCTTTTTTATTGCGGCTCTGACCAGCACCTCCGTGTCCCTTGTGACCATGCCCCTGCGTCAACCTCAGCGTGCACAGGTCCATCAGTGCGCGCACCCCGGGTGAGTACGACTCAGAACTCTCTCTCTTTTTGTCTCCAGTCGTTCCCTACCTGCCTCACACCGAGCTCTGTTTTTCAGCGTTGATTGACTCCGGAGCCCAGGGGAACTTCATAGCTGAGCACCTCATCACCGCGGAAAGGATTCCCTGCATGGACCTCCCGACAGAGTGCCTCGCCACCGCTGCCGATGGCCAACACCTGGGCTTGGGTCCCCTCACCAGAACTACCATGCCATTGGAGATCTCCTTCTTCCCGCACTCCATCATCCTGGGCCTGCCATGGCTTCGCCGTCATGACCCTACCCTCGCCTGGTCGACAAAGGAACTTCTCTACTTGTCCTCCTATTGTTTCAACCACTGTCTCCATCTCCCGTCAGCCCAGCTAAACTCCATCCTGCCTGGTGGTTCTGACGCCACCCTGCCCTCGAACGTCCCCCTGGAATACCACTACCTAGCCCCGGTGTTTGGAAAGGGCCTACTTACCTCCTTACCCCCCACACCGGCCCTACGATTGCGTCATAGAGCTACTTGAAGAAGCACCGCTCCCCAAGGCTCGGCTCTACCCCCTCTCTCCAGCCGAGGATGCAGCCATGGACTCGTACATCACAGAATATCTTCAACTCGGTCTGATTTGCCCCTCCACGTCGCCTCTCTAGGTTCTTGTTCGTCCTCAGGGCTGACGGCTCCCTGCGTCCATGCATTGACTACCGTGACCTCAACCGGATTACCAAGATATACTCGTACCCTCTTCTCCTAATACTATTTGCCCTGGAACAGCTCCGCACTGCAAAGTGGCACTCTAAGCTAGATCTCCGCAACGCATACAACCTGGTGCGTATCCGGGAGGGGAATGAGTGGAAGACGGCCTTTAGCACCAGCAAGGGCCACTACGAGTACTTGGTGATGCCCTTTGGCCTGGCCAATGCCACGTCGATCTTCCAAGCCTTCATCAACGATGTGCTTCGAGACATGTTGGGCTGTTTTGCAGTGGTTTACCTGGATGAAATCCTAGTTTTCTCCCCAGACCTTCCTACGAACGTCTCCCAGGTACAACAGGTCCTCCAGCACCTTCAGGAGAATCAGCTCCGGGTGAAGGCGGCCAAGTGGGGGTTCCACACCCAGTCAGTCTGCTACCTGGGGTTTGTCATCTAACCCTGGATGAGGCCAAGGTGGAGGCCGAGTCTGAAATCAGTGAAGGACCTCCAGCGCTTCCTCGGCTTCGCCAACTTTTACCGATGCTTCATCCGGGACTTCAGCCGGGTCGTCACGTCCCTCACCTCTCTGCTCCAAGGTAAGCACTGCAGTCTCCACTGGTCCCCAGTGGCCGAAGAGGCATTTCACAGCCTCAAGAGAACCTTCTCACAAGCCCCGGTTCTGGGACACACCGACTCTAGTCGCCCCTTCGTGGTTGAGGTGGATGCTTCGTCGGTGGGAGTTGGTTATCCTCTCCCAGCGCCTCAGCAACCCCTCCATGCTTCACCCGGTGGCTTTCTTCTCCCACAAGTTAACTGCAGCGGCGCGCAATTACGATGTGGGGAATAGGGAGCTGCTTGCTATCAAGCTAGCCCTGAAGACTTGGAGACACTGGCTGGAAGGGGCCAAACACCCGGTAATGGTACACACGGTTCACAAGAACCTGGAATACTTGAAGGCTGCAAAACGACTCAACCCTCGCCAGGCCCGTTGGGCACTATACTTTACCGCTTCAATCTCATCATGCCCAGAGACTAAGAACGGCAAGGCGGATGCACGGTCTCGCTGTTTGTGGAATAAAATCCTGTTTTGCAATGCAAGCTGCATCTGTCTCTGCCATTTTGGCCCGTCTGTGACAAAAATGAAAAAAAGTTTATTTTATTTCTCATTATTGTACACTCAGCATCCCATCATAAAAAACAGACATGTAGAATTTTTGTAAATTTATTAAAAAAGAAAAACTGAAATATCACATGGTCATAAGTATTCAGACCCTTTGCTGTGACACT
>JAVSBV010046804.1:0-11053 GCA_033117975.1 Parotocinclus spilosoma
AAGCTTGTGGCATCATATTCAAAAAGACTTGAGGCTGTAGTTGCTGCCAAAGGTGGTTCTACAAAGTATTAAGCAAAACATTAAGGGAAAACTTATGTAAATATGATTTCTTTCAATCTAAGGGAATATTTTGAATGATCATGATCCTCAAAACAGGATACACAGTATTAGTATCATTGCAAAATGCATATTTAAGTAACACATAACCTTTTAATTTGGATTTAACATTAAAAACACAGGATGGTTCAAAAACAAAACATGAGTCACATACACAAAATAAATTAAACTAAAGTGAAGCTGTACTCCAAGACACGGAAACAGGAATTATTAGAGGATATCAGTTTCAGTCTGTAGGCATATTGTGACATCTCAACATTACAAACACATCCTACCTACAATAGCCAATCCTACCACTGTGACTAATCCGAACATTCAAATATGAAAATGAAAACACGACCAAACACAGAAAGAACAATAATAAATGCACCCTATGTGGTACGCTCTCATCCAAGCCGCACAAAAACAAGCCTACTTCCTTATTTCTAAAAGAACACAGACCACATGCCTGCTATTAGCCAAAGTATCAGACTTCTCTGTTTATTAATGGTATGAATATAAGGAAAAGTCTCCATGCAGACTCTTTGGCTTCCAAAGAGTGAGTTTGTTTGGATGTGCTTGTTGCAATCTATATCTGTGTGTGTATGATTTTGTGTTTCTGTCTATTGAAGGCCTTCTTTTCCCAGCCGTCGCACATCCTGAGTGTCATCCCCCAAGGTGGGGGGAATAACCAAGTCTGCACCTATATTTAGCCATTTTAAGGTTGTAGTCTGAAAGGTAAAGTCAAAAAATGCCATTCTTTATTAATGTCTTAGGTAGTGAAATGGGTCACTTTTCTTACTGCTGGCCCCTAGAGACCCAGCTTTTCAAATATAATAAATGCCTCAATTAAAATCCCTTCCAAACGCTGTACTCATATTTTTGACAACTCAATCTCTGCATTTTTCAGTCTCACTGTTTTCTCTGCATTTTAGGAAGACAGAAGAAAATCAAGAGAGACACTATACCGCTTTCAAGAAAAGCAACAATGAGAGCAGCTGATACAAGCTTAGCAAAGTTCAACACTCAGAGACCTGTAGCACCGCTGGTGGGGTAAGAACTCTAATCAGAAATATAAGGCAATTTGCACAACTAGGGGATCCAAATATTCATAACACTAACTCATAACAGTTAGTTCTAAATGCTATGTTAAATTAAACTCAGTTTCATTCTTAGACAGGGCTCGACATGTGGAAACACACATACACACACACACAAAACCCAATCTCAGTTACTCACAGCCAGTGTTTTCAGAAAGGGCACTGGTTATTTAGGTTATTTATTTAGTTCTCTCTCATCATCATTTATTTACATAAAACTTAATTAATTTCAACTGGCAGTACAGGGTGGAGGGAAGGAACCTAACCTGGAGAGGGTATCATAAGTTGTCTCTCCCTGTGCTTGATATTTATTATTAAAACACAAACATTACCATGTTACTCCTTACACAATTTTTATCCAGTTTAGAACAAATGAGAGATTTTGTTGGTTTTTATTTTCAAATTTTATATTTATTAATGTTTTGAGATCCTGGAATTTTAAATTAAAGATGATTTTAGGAACCTTCAGTGGTACATAAAGCTCTTCCAAAAGAAGCTCTTCCAGCATCACAAGAGTTCAGTTACCTTGGAGACTTGCTGTTCTCTATTGCTGTTCTCTAATGCATTTAGCCAGTTAATGAACCTATCTCACAAACATGCAAGAAAGTGAGTGACTAGCTCAGTTTTAGTGGGAACATGAATAAGTCATTATAAATGGGACAGAACTGTAACTCTACAAACACCACTTTATAAACACTCGGGTCAAACAACTAAACATGGAAAACATGTTGCCTGTCTGAAGAGCATGAAAATGATCAACATCTGAAACCCTCTTTTTCCCTGACCTGCCTTTCTACTTGTCGACTGTTTCCAATTAGTCTTAAGAGAGGAAAGAAAACACAAACATCCTCACACTTTTAGTTCCCTTTGAACCAAACAATTAAATGTGGCTTTTCTTTGGTATGTGAACTTTATCCACTTCTTAAAACAGAATATTCAGCAATTTGGACACAATTAGTATGTCTGTCACTTCAATCTATAACCATTAAACACTATCCGTTTTCCAAATTTCCAAATGTATTTATATATATATATATGTTTACAAAACAGCCAGGTTTTTTTCTGATGGTTTTAAGTAATTTAACTAGCTTAAGTTAATAGTGGTCAACAATAAAATATACCACACCATAATTCAATTCCTATTCTTTTTCTCACTTTCCCAAATAGATTAAAGTCAGTCAGGGTATATTTATCAAGCTATACAATTCATTAAGCTGCATACTTGTATTAGGCTCTGATAACATTTTTTAAATACATTTCCTTATCTCTGTGTTATGGTCACAGCCAAATAGATAGATTAAAAATGTTCAAATGTTTAGCATTAGCATGCTATTCATAAGGAACATAGCTTCAGTTTCAGGTTTAACGTTAATTTTTACCAACCATAACGTATATGCTGCTAAATTACAGTTGCTGACTCATTAACTGTTCTTAATGGTAAGTTACTATGCCACTGACTTGCAAAAATACTGTCAGTATCATTTTGTTAAGCATAGTGAAATACTAAAACATTATTAAACAGTTTTTTATTCATTGAATTAACACTACAAGTGTTCTCGCAAATAAACAGTAAGTCTTGGTGACCTACCATGCTCTCAGGACGTAGCAGCCTGCCCAACTCTTTAATCAGTGGCAAAATGGTCATATCAAACATTTCATATGACTATCGACTGTGATTTCAGGTTCTTCTTCATCCTGACAGTAAAACAAATGGCCTGTCTGCACTCTGTGGAAATTGGAAGCCATTTGTGGCTGTTTGGACCTCAAACTTGTGACAAATAGGAAAGCCTGGAGGTGTTTAATGTGTGATATGACCCATAGAAAATCTGAAAAATATATTTGGATAAACATGCAACTTAGTTTGAGATATTACTATAAAAACACTTAAAATAATTTGCTGTACCAGCAATACACAAATCTTGATGAATACATGCATGTTTACAACAACTTGCAAAATGCCTTTGTGTTCTTCTCAATAGACTATATTAAGCTAGCACAGATAGCCTATAACCAAAGAATATTCATTTATTCATTCATTCATATGTCTTATAGTCAGGGTTGAAGGAGCCAAAGAACAATACCAAACTAGAACTAAAATCCTGCTATTTGTTTATGTATATAAACACAGTAAGCAGTAATAAATGATTATTTTAAAATATAATCAAGTGCAGTCTGTATCTGCTTACTGAATGTAAGTCTTTATTTGCTGTTTAAATGCAGCAAAATGCAGAGAAATTTCCACCACCTGGGCAACAATATAGGGTTGATGTTTTTTTTTTCTTAGTCCTGAGTGGTAAATCAAGCTTGAGTCTTTGATGAGCACAAAGTACAGTGCAGAGTTTGATTAAAGCCCTTAGGTAAGAAATTTTAATTTACACCATTGAACAGACAAATTATACATTCATACAATCCAAGCAATTGTGGGTAAGGGCCTTTCTCAAGGACCTATCTGTGGTAGCTTTGCAGAGGTGGGTTTTGAACCCTGGACCTTTTGGTCCATAGTCCAATACCTTAATCACAATCCCTGGGGATTTTTATCTTTAAAGATCTGCATTTAAATACAATGTGGGCAGCTACAGGGACTGAAACACTTTCAGATACATTCAGAGCATTATTTAAAAAGTGGGAAGCTGCACCACCAATCCCTTGCCTGAGAATAGAGCTGAGAAAATATTGATCAGGTAAGCTCACAAGTAATTTTCACAGTTGAGTCTTTATGGCTGAGAATGGCCCTTTAGAGTCCTTCATGAAAATATCTTGTCAATCCAGAACGAATTCTCTGAGGAATGTTCACCTCATTTAATCTACGCAACAAAGAATTAGGGCAGCTCTAAGGCAAAAGTCCAATCTGGCTTCAATATTGAGTGTCTTAATGAAAGAAACATTTAGTTTCAATTATAGTTGAATGCAGGATCACATATAAGGATATAAGGTTCATATATATATATATATATTCAGTTTTCCCCTTGTGCAACTGAAACTAAATGTTGCCAGTTGCTGTTGATCAGTTCTGAACATAAACCATAAATGTAGTCAAGTCCTATTTACAGAGCAGCTTTAACTCTGTGGTATTGGTGGGTTTCCTCACAAGAACTGTGTCCACAACAATTCTACTCGATTAGGACATAGACTTGGCCATTTCAAAACAATAACATTGATATTTTTAACCATTTTTGGTAGAACAACTTGTGTTCTTAAGGTTTAATTCTCAATAAAGCCAATCCATCCAGAAAATATTCATGTTAGTGTGTCCTCCTTTGTCCATGTGCCACAATGGGCAGCAATAATCTTTTTGGAGAGCAGTGACTTTCTCCATGCAGACTATTGTTAGTCAGTGTAAGCCTTATAACGCGTTAAGCGTTATCAACGACCAGTGTGTGAAAGGCCTTTAGTTGCTTAGACCATGGGTTCCATTCCTTCCAGACTACTATTATGTATGTCTTGCTCTGGGAGTGTTGTTTGCTGACCGACCAAGATATAATGATTTTAAATTTGCTCAATTTGCACGTAATCTGTCTAACTGTAAGGAACTGTAAGGAATACTGGATCTTTTATATTTACATGTTCCACACCATTCAGATTTGGGTTGTACATTGTGTTTCAGTAATGCTAATTAAAAGCTCTGCCTCATAATACATTTAACTGTTTCTGACTGAACGTCCTTGAACAAATCAGCTTTATAATCTTGTTAATTTCTGATTTAGACTCAGAGACAGTATTTGCACATTTGTAATGCAGTTATGATGAACTGCTACAGTGCTGATGTGACTAGAGTATCATGTCTGGTGAATAGAAAGGTCATTTTGTTGCTAGCCTCCTTCAGATTTAGTCAGAATGGCAGTCTTAAATATCAGACTCCTATTTCCGCATTTACGTTCTAACAAATAGGGTTCCTTGTATGCTTGCTTAAAAATTCTGTCATCTGATTTTAATTGCCTCCTGAGACACAATAGTGTGAATCACATTTATAAAAACAAAAATTTAATAAAATGCTTAATAAAATAAGTTATAAACAAACATATAAACAAAAAGACATACGTCGTTCGCCAAGCCCTTCAAGACATTCGGAGCGTTGGTGAGTTCAAATGGCATTCCGAAATTTTCGAAGTGTCCCATGGATGTGTTGAATTCCGTCTTCCACAGATCCAGGTGATCAGCACTGTGGATATTGAGAAAATAGTAGCACCTATATAGCTCAAAAGCCAAAAAGGGTAAAGTGTACTTGTTTTTAATAGTAAAAAATTAAATCCTCAATACTCCACACATGGCCTGAGAGATGTATCCAATATGTAGATGTAGATGTATCAATAAAGAAAACCCTGGCTCCTACTGAGGGGGAGGAAGGGCAGATAATAAGAGACTCACCGTGGTAGTCATTCATGGCCTCCTGTTCCAGGTGTGACAGGCTGAAGAGACGGCTGCTGGAGAGAGGTGCACCCGGGAGCAGATCTATAACGCAGTTATAAGGGTGATATGGTGGCAGTGATAGGGCTCCGGTATTGCTGAACACCTTCTTGACATAGTGATGTTCTAGGGATGCTGCAGATATCCACTGGGCTTAATAAAGGGCCTTGTTTGTGGGGATGGTGGTGGAGCGCAGTCAGTGAGTGTGGCAGGTCTTACTCCACTCAAACACTAATCCATTGGCCCAGTGGAACCTTATGTCTGTTTAGCCACGGAAATCACAGGATAACAGGAGTCTGGACAAAAGCAAGGTAATAGCTTCGACATGATTACCAAAAAGGGTGATTCTATTGGGAACTGTCTTGTGGTTGACCATGGTGAGTCTCATGGACAAACACTAGAGGACGGACAGTTATTTTTGCTCGCAAATGTTTAATTGATTAAATTTTCCTCTTTCCCTGAGTTTACCAGGCCTGAGACAGAGACTGTCCTCGTTGATCTGAAGTATACCTGGTAAGAGAAGCTAGGTCCGTGCCTCAAAGGAACGATCGGTAAAGGGACCAATCTGGATCTTCACAGCTGCAGACGTGGTCCTCACATCAGTGGTTTGTTGGTTCCAAATAAAAGTGAAGTCCGTCAAGAGTGCTTGAGTGGGTCGTCTCTGCTGAATCCACCCTGGGACCTGAGGACCCCTGGGGCACAGTTGCATGGGCTTGGGTGAGTCAGGGACTGGAAGAGCGGGAGCAATACTTTATAAGGGTGACGCATTACAGAATCTGGAGCATGTGGGTTGCCTGTCCTAGGTTAAGGAGGCGGTAGGTAGGGTCACCAGAAAAATCTGGATGGTTAGCACTGGGAATGCTCTAAAGAGAGTGGTTTACTAAATTGGGTATTAGGTCTAATGTTACCAACACAAACAGTAGAAAATATAACCACAATCACTATAAAACCACTCCTAAAATGTTGTGCTGATCTCCTTGTCTTGCTCTACCAAGAAAACTCCTGCCTTGCAGAATTTCCACTTCAACCAATAATTCTCACCTTGTCAGAGATAGAGTCAATGTTACAAACCAAATTTTCTCAGTAGTACAAAAGTTCTCAATGCTGTACATTTCCAGATTAAGATCATGTTATGCAAGGCTTGTTATGTGTTGTGTTCTGTGTGCTGGTGAGGACATTTTCTAGGATGTGTAATTCTGGAGAAAGCTCTCCCTGCCAGGTCCCTGCTTCAAGGATGTATGGTCTCCCAGCAAGAAGTCATGCCAGTTGTCCAGTTCTGTCCGGTCTGTGTCTAAAGTCCACCTCACCAAAAAGCCTGCGTTTGTTCGAGCTTCAGATTTTTGTCTTATTGACAGTATGAAGGATTTTTTTTTTTTCTGGTCAGCTTCATTACATTTGTTAATAAATATCCGTCCCTGTATTTCTGTCCTGCAACACATTCCAAACAAAGCTAGAATTAGGGCAATTTAGGGTTATGTTATTGGAAGGAAGTCTATTTAACTTGAAAGGAAACTATTTAGCTTTTTTCAGGCCAGTTTAGTACCCATACCTTCTTCTTCTGCAGTTACGGCTTTGTAAGTTGCTTTGTTGTTTTAATGTAAATGTTAGGAGCACTGCATTTTTCTAGTAATACTTGGTATTTGAATAGTGCTTAAAAAACCCAAAGATGCTTGCAAGTTAATTCTAAAAGTATTTATTTTCATTTTTTAATTTATAACACCAGACAAACCACAGATATGTCAAAACAAATGACAGAATGCACAAATTATAAGAAAAAAATAGACAAAATGTACAGATGGGGGACGAAATGATGGATGGGGGTTGTGAACAAGCATAAAGAGGTGTGTTCTAGGTTAGTCTTAAACACAGACAGAAAATGAGACTGTTGAATTTGTGACAGTAGGGAGTTTCAGAGGCAAAGAGTAACTATAGAGAAATATCAATTACCAAAGCTACTGAAGTTAGAAGAGGAAGTGTTGAGTGGTCAAGTTGTAGAGGTTGTAGAGTTGAAGAAGATCAGATTTTTAGGGATGAACAAGACTATTGATAGCTTTGAATGGGACTAAAGGATTTTTTTAATTGGATGGGATATTTTGAAGAACTGGCGTAATGTAATGACGTAATGGCGTAATGTAAGGTAAAAACCAGGTGTGAGTGAGAAGACAAGATGGAATCCTGAACCATCTGAAGTTTATGAAGTAATGAAAAGCTAATATCTGCAAGAAGTAAGTTGCAGTAATCTAGGTAGCTGAAAATGAAAGTCTGAATGAGCGAGTTTACAGCAGATTTTGAGACAGATGGTCAGATAATAGCTTGTTATTAAGATTCTATAGAGCAACATAAGACCTATAAAGGGCTTTTGGTTGTTTAAAGGACTCGGTTATAACAGAGAACTAAAATATAATTATAAAATGAACAAATACGATAAAACTAAGGACAACCTAAATGATAAATAACAAACATGGACTAATTAGTCACTACAAATAAAACATGATTAACACAAAACATGGCATCCTAAAAAACATTTGTGTGTCAACTTCAATAAACATTAGGCCAGACTTTTTTAATTGCTTGTTCCTCGAATGTCCCTACTTAAGAATCTACTGAGGAGGGAGTAAAAAAAATGTAAATAAATCTTTATTTTTCAGCACTTTTTAATTTCTCGAGGACTATGTGGAATCAATACAAGGAAAGAGGAAAAAATAAAAAATATTTTTTTAATTTAAAAATAAAATTTATTTAACCTACAATTACATTAAAGTGAATCTGGAAAAAAAAATAATGTACAGAACAATATCGTTGGCTCTCCACCAAAGGGCGGAAAAAGCTAAAAAAATGTATATTTATATATATTTAAACCATTAGTACTGCGGCGGATCCGTGAAATACCAAAAAAATAAAAAAAAATTGTATTCTTTAAATAGGAATCGGCGGCGGATCCGCGAAACAAACGATAAAAAAAGTCTGGCCTTAATTCATAAACCACAAGCCCAACCACATTAGAAGTCACTGATGTCACGTTTAGTGCTTACTTTGAAAATCATATGTGTTGATAAGCATTTAGATACTACATTTGATACCTGATTTAAAGCGTCTCTTGATTGCTTGTGTAAAGTTGTCCCTGTTTTTACCCTGGGTATTTGGTTTTGTTTTTTGATGCTGGTTGTGTAACATTATGGACAGCATAGTGGCAAGCAACAACACCATTTGTAGATTCTCATGCCAATCATTTCAGTCCTTGTCCTCAGCAATTGCCAGTTGTGTTTCAGTGTGTGGTGTAACTGTTTAATGAGTTCATCAGAGCCTGTTCTGACATTCGTTCAGATTTATGAGTGTTCGCTGAGGAATGTGGTAATTTAGACATGTCGACGTTGCATTAAAAGAGAATTTATTTCTTTGTGGTCAGACAGGACAGTAAGGACTGTATGTTACCTTAGTGACTTTTCCTGGTTATCTCTTTTGTAAATTCCTTATTAGAGTAGCTTTATAAATGTCATAAATAACCTCTATCAGACATTGGTGGGTCAGGATACCCTACCTACAGTGAGTCTGTCTTAGGTGTTTCTTAGCCTGCACAACCTGACAGTTTATTAATACCTCCAGCAAGTATACTTAATTGTCATTTTTAACTTAATTGCTTTAGTTCTGGCTAACAATTCCCGAGCCCCATGTGTCTACTCCCATAAATGCTTTTAGTGCATTAAGTGCAGTCCTGGACTAAAGCTCCAAAAAAGGTCAGTGTTGAGAGCTGTTGAACTGAATGCTCACTGCTGTAAGCTATGCTCACTGCTGATAGATTTGTGTTTCTAAGTGCTGATGAGCTAATAAAACCTGTTCAAATCATTCAAGGGACTGGTGCAATTCAGTACTTAATTTTTTCCAGTGCTTTGGATACTGCATAATATGCATTTGCATACTAAATACTGTATTTGTATCGTATAAAAAGTCCTGTTTGTCCAGTTGATGTTTCTGTAATTTTAGGAAATGTCCTACCACATAGCATATTTTGCACTCTACCTGAAATTGTGACAGATCCTATTTCTAATAATGATGCCGTTTTCTGCTATGTTTAATGTTTGTTTTATGACAATGGCCCAAACTTCCCAAGGGAAGTTTTCAATCTCTATGATTCTTTCTGCTGTGCATTGTCTAAGTGTGTGAAAAAGAAGTTACGAAAGATGAACGAGTACATGTGGAGGCACACCTTACCCTGAGTGATGTGATTAATTGTACTTTACCCTTCATGAATCATGATAATATAATTTGAAGTGGAGAAACATTTCCAACCTGCCTGGTCATGTGCATGGACCCTAACACATGCTGAACATATTATAAAGGCAATGATGTTATAAAAAAAGAGTATGAGTACTGGGCTGGCTTACCTGCAATACTGACCTGAACCTCAGTAGAGAACATCATGAGAAGCAAATTGGGAGGCCACCAAATGCTTACCCCAGTCACATTGGTGCATCTCCTAAATGATTGAAACAAATGACAGAAAATAGAAAATATAGTTATTTATTGATTAAGAGCACAGAGTATATTAACAATCACTGATGCCAGACAGTGAAAAACCAGACATTTTAGAGCAATAGTAATTATTTCAATTAACATCCTAGGATGTCGATGTTATCAACAAGATGACACAAAACAAGTCAAACCAGAAAAAGTTTAAACACTTCTGTAATTTCCTACACATTTGTTGATAGTGAAGATCCCCTGCCCATCTTTTCTCATCAAAGCCTTTTGTGGACGTTGCTTTTGTACCATTTTATGATTATGAACTCTTGCTGACATCACCTGTTTGAAATGCAGGAATAGATGTTTATTACCAACCTTTTTGTATTTTTTATACCGTCCCAAATGTTCTGATTGGAGGTTGTAAATGAACATATGTAATATCTTGTCTCATTTCTTTAATTGAGTGATTTTCCTGTGCTTTTGGAACTTGTGTGAAAGTCTGGTAATGTTTTAGGTAATATTTTCTGCAGACATATAGAATCACAAGGGTTGTAAACATACAGTGGTGTGAAAAAGTGTTTGCCCCTTCCTCATTTCCTGTTTTTTTGCATTTGTCACACTTAAGTGTTTCAGAACATCAAACCAATTTTAAGTAGTAGTCAAATACAACACAAGTAAACACAAAATGCAATTTGTAAATTAAAGTGTTTATTATTAAGGGAGAAAAAAATTCAAACCTACATGGCCCTGTGTAAAAAAGTGATTGGCCCTAAACCTAATAACTAGTTGGGCCACGCTAAGCATCCACAACTGCAACCAAGCATTTGCGATAACTTGCAATAAGTCTTTTACAGCATTCTGGAGGAATTTTGGCCCACTCATCTTTGCAGAATTGTTCTAATTCAGTTACATTAAAGGGTTTTCAAGCATGAACGGCCTTTTTAAGGTCATACCACAGCATCTCAATAGGATTCAGGTCAGGACTTTGACTA
>JAVSBV010046825.1:0-11053 GCA_033117975.1 Parotocinclus spilosoma
AAGTATGAGATTTAAGGGAAAACACAAAATTGTCTAGGTGACCCCAAACTTTTGAACGGTAGTGTATATATATATATTATTTTCCAATTCTTATTATACGCCATGGGATTTCGTCTATACCGCATACCTGGGTCCTAACACCCATCCTGTAACACTTATAAGAGAAAAAAGAGGAGATCTGTTAAGACAGAAAGGGTTTTTAAATTTAATCAGGGAAGTCTGAGTTTGAAAAGGACAATTTGCAAAGGAAATACACTTTACAAAAGAGCTCTGAAATGAAAAAAAGTGATAATATTATTATAGAGTGTCTAATCAAAAAAGAAAGCCTAAAGTGAAAAACTAAAAGACTGATCATTTGTGGCTGGAATTGAACTAAGATGTGAGATGCTAAGACAGATCATTTATTTAAAAAATAATATAAAATAAAATAAGAAAACAGAAAGCCAATATGTTTTGCCTGCATATGGTCTCATCCTTTGTTTGTTGGTTTATTTCCTTTATTTTATGTTTGCTGAATCAGAAATGCAATTTTGTACCAGCATTTCTTCTGTTGAACCATCTAGATGTGTTTGTATTGACGTATACGCATTAAGCCCCCAAGGCAACTCAGTTGCACAACCAGAAATCCCCAAATCTCAGCCTCTGACCTGCCTGTGTGTAAGTATTGATGTACAATTGCTCCTGTCAGGATTAGCCATTGATACTCAGGCAATGTTAATGAAACATTATACCACAGTTCGGTTTCACTTTGGAATTTGATTGGCTAAGAGACGTTTTAGGAGTGCCAGTGTTAAAAGCTCTCTTCAAGCTCTAACTCTCCGACATATACACAGAACCTAGCAACAATGACAGTCATAACAAGGAATCAAGGTTATAATTTACAAGTATATGATGGCGGAAATGAATTATGAGTTTATGAATTGGCTTTGAAAGTACTTCAAATTAAATTTGGAAGATGGAGCTGTTAATGACTAGACTGACAAGAAACTCGGATAAGGCCAAAGAAACAAAGTCAGTACAGTAAATCAAATGTCTTGGTCTGTTAATGTGTCCACAGCTCAGCTGAAGAACACTGAAGTCAGTTTTAGTACTGCTTCTACATCATTTTTATGGATTATTCAAAATAGTTTCACTAGTTCTATCACCTCTGCTCTTTCTTATTTTATTCCACATGTTGTTTGCTGGTGTCTTTCATTAGTCCAGCTCTCAACCCAATGAACTCTTCCTTTACATTTTGACTGATAATATTAATATTAAGTGTTTCATCATCTAATAAAGAAATTATGAGTGGGGTCCTAGGCTTTCCTTAGCAGCATTAACTAGGCTTCATTAACTGCTGTTGGTAGAATACTAACAACTTGCCTTATAAATTGGACTAATTTTACTCACTGAATGTAAAGAAATAATTTTGAATCATTTTAATGTTAGCAATCGATATATTTGTGTTTCTTGTTGTATATTAAACAGTTATTGGAAAGCTACGTTAATTGACTGAGTGGTACAGTCTGAGGGGTGCCTGATGGAATGGAACCATTTTACCCCACAGAATGCTGATAAACTCCGGTAATTATTCTGTTGTTTTATCTTAAAATCAAACAACATGGTTATATCGGAATGATGGTAAAATCACAGCAATCAAATTACACCTGTGTCCTTGTGCCTGTGACTGCAACACACCAGTGCCAATAATCTCATGTTATTGCACTCCCTCTCATGTATTATTGCTTAAATAAATAATAAATACTCAAGCCCTCAAGTGGTGCAGTGGCTTGACTCCCAAAACACCTAGCTGTTGCAGTAACAGAATTGTGTGCAAGAGTGAATGCAAAGTGACTGAGAAATCAAATACTATATATTATCCTCAAATTCTTCTTCCTTAGTTTTAACACCTGAGACACCCAGAGACGGAGGCTTCATTTACCCATAATTGTTATACAGAAAATTAGATGGCTGGGTAGATGGACGTTTTGTTGCTTTGATGACTGTTTAATTAATGCACATGCTCCATTACAGATACATAGAAGAATTGATTTATAATACATTGATTCATATGCAGATGCACAAAGTTACCCATAACTAAATGACTGGCTGAATTGCCTTTAATAGATCATTAGAACCCTAGATGGATGGTTTCATTCACAGGTGTCATTGCAGTAAATTAGTACTTAATTGATGGGTGAATAAATGGGTGGATGGAAGAACAAAACTCTATATATTAATAAACTGATGCTGTTCTGATGCAGTCAGAAACAACCAGTAATAATACTAGCAGCCAAGCAATCTTGGATGAAGAGGAGAGGTTAGAGAAGGTAAGTTGGATATATTTAATAATGGTAACATAACCCCAGGACAGTCTGACCCATTGCTCTGCTTGTACTATCTTTTGTTTGATCCAGGGACCAGTGCAAAGCACAGAGGCACTTAGTGAGGCCAGCTCTCATAGTCTCTTTACAGCATGGCTGAGCTGATCCTGCTGAAAACAGCCTAATCTACCACAGTTTGTGCGCATCATGACTAACATTGTATAAGCTCTAGCAGCATGGCTTTGCTAAATCTAAAGCAGAAAGCAGACCAACCCAAACCAGTATAAATCAGTGGGGACTCTTATATGAGCTGCTCTTTTTAGCACGATAGAAGGAGACAGACATCCAACTCTAATCCTAGATATCCAGCAGAGCTGCAACTCATGAAAAGCCCTTGAAGAGAAATGATTGATTGTAATCTAGCAATTTAGTGACTCTCACTCTGTGTGTGTGTTTGTGTGTGTGTGTGTGTGTGTGTGTGTAAGTGTAAGAGAGAGAAAGAGAGAAAAAAGAGAGAAAGAGAGAGACTGAGAGAATGTTGGGACAAGGTTGATAAGATAAAATGGAGTATGTCAAGTAGGACAAACATCTACTTGACATAATAAAAGCATTTCTTAAAAATTAAATTGGGCACTTATGCCAACACTGCATCATTTCAGAGATTACACACTTGTAACAAGTCTGGTGTTTTTGGCTTTAACCAAAGATTTTGGCTTTAACCAAAGATTCAAGATTCAAGATTCAAAGCTTTATATGACAATAAAGCTTTGAATCTTGAATCTTGAATCTTTGGTTAAAGCCAAAAGTTTTTTCAAAAGACTTTGTATCACAGACAGTAAACTGTAAACTGGCCCAGACTTTGCCCTATTGAGTATCTAACCAGTATTTATTAACAGGAAATGTGAATTTCCCAGCACAAAATCCAGTTATTTTGTGGTAACGTGGATTTTTAAACTAATACATTAGTGTTTAAACCTAGTGTGCGAACCACATCAGTAATTTATTAGCAATTTCTTTGAGAAAATAAAGAACCTTTTAATATAAGAAAATAAAAATTTCACTTCCATTCCCGAAATAAGCATGAAATAGGTGCTAATTCAAAAATACAACAGACATGACAGAAAGATTTACCAATGTCATTAATGTAAAATGTCATTTACCCGTGTTATAACTATAACTTTATTTTGTGGAGCCAGAACAATAGTACACTCACTGGTAACAGGTTTTAATCTGAAGCTTACAGATATAAAATTATCTAGCGACTATACTTGAATAGGCACCTCACTGACTCTCAGTATTACACTTTCATAGGTTTCCAACTCCCAAACAAATAAGCGATTGCAGTGGTAAGTACTTTGTAACCTCATGCTTAAGATCATTCTTAGATTCATGAGTGTTTCTTGAAACCCTTTGTGAATGAAGTAATACTTAAACTCGTTCATAAATTTTACAGTAAACTAAACTATTCGTAACTTTCTAGGCTACCTCTTAACTAGAGGTTTATGTGCAGTTCTAACCTCAATAACAATAGAGATATTTTTTCCCTTAATAAAACTGATGCACTGGTTGTATGCATTGGCAACAGGACATTTAACCTACAGGACATTTAAAATATAAAACAGGAATTCATAAAAATAATATTTATTGTTTTGAACATAATTTCATTGTGTACTTCCAATGCCAACAAAAATAAATTTTTCCAGTACGTTTCCAGTGCAGATGGACAGAAAAAAACAAAAAACTACTAAAAGGCTTGTGGTACATACCTGCAAAATTGGTGCACATAAAGCTAGCTAAGCTACATTCCTAAAGTTAAATGGCTATGGATAGTCAATATCAGGAAATGCACCCCAGATTGTCAACTTTCTGCTTGCCTTCCATTTAGAAAATGCTTGAAAAACTGGGATAAATGTAATTAGCTCAGACAAATCCATTAGTTAAACTGGAATTACAGCAAGGCTCATTATTCAATTAGTACCTGGCTCCACAACCACCTCCAAAATTTAGTGGAAAACCATGACAAGAATGAAGAGTACCCACCAGCATTTAGCACAACATGTCTTTAACACCTCCTGACCACCAGAGGCCACTAATCCTGATCAGTCAGTCACACAATCAAGCTTGATTTGTAACTTACTGTCTGTACTAACGTTTCTCTTTTTCATGACATTTTCTTGATGTATTGTGTATTGTGCACTGTGCCACTGGATTCTGATTGTTAACAATGCAATTTTGACCTCTGGAGTGGCTTTGATATTATGGGTTTTGTATTTGATAGAATCAGCTGCAGTAGACAGTGATTAGACTGAAAAATTATGTTACGTTCTATATTGTATCGCAAGTACATGGGCATGCTTAAGTATGCAGCAGCATTATCTCATCCTACTTAATTGCCAGGCTGAATAATGCAGTCTGCTTTGTCGAGCACCATACATTAATGAATAAATAAATCGGAAAACTACATCAGTCACATGCCACACTGAGTGCGTCTAACAGCACAGCATTAAGCTACGAGCTACTGGTAAAGTTTTAACCCTGTGTGGTTCATTCATGATTAACCACCTTAATAATACTAGCCAGAAGTAGAGACAATGTTATAATTTCTATTGCTTTATTAGTTAGGAAAAGCCACATATTAGACCAACGAGATTTGCAGCCATTACTGGGAAAGGTAAAGCGTACTTACTGCCCCCTCATCTGCAAATAGTGATCCATTTTCAGCAGTACAGGACAGACTCTTCACTGGACACACACCAATGCTTCTGCAATCTGCTCACACAATATAAAATCTGCAAAACAGAATAATTTGATTATGGTACAACGTTTTTAGTTTTTTTTTTAATCTACCATACTGCCAAAGGAGAATATTGACTGTTGGTGCAACTAGCATAGTGTATTGCAGAGACATGCAGTCAGGAAAGGCTGAATGAGTGCATATTCCAACAAAAAATAAATGTAATAAAATCTGAAATGATCGTCCGCTTAATCTACATGGGGTCCCCACCCAGCAACCCTAGATGGGGTGTCAATCCATCATAGGCCACACACAGCCATACACACAGTCACACATTAAGGGCATGTCTTTGGACTGTGGTAGGAAACCAGTGTACCTGGAGTAAACCCATGCAGACACAGGGAGGACGTGCAGACTCCACACAGAAATGACCCAGGCCGCTGCACCCTGGGATTGAACCTGGGACCCTTTTGCTGTGAGGCAGAAGGTGTGCTACCCACCGAGTCACCATGCTACCCGAAATGATAATGTTTTCTTAAATAAACCTTTTTTCATTAAGAGTTATAAATGTCATTACATGATTTTTCGCAGTTTGGCTGTAATTCCGAGCAAGACAAAATGAAGTGCAAAAGCTGAGGGGCCTGCCTTACCTCAGATTGTGCAATACCTGTGCCTGTGATGATTTGTGTGAATATCACTAATATTTCTTTTCAGATTTCTTATTTGCATGCAGCACCTTCAGTAGTCTATAGAAATTATTTTATATACAGTACATTATGAACATAAAATATGTTTATACTTGTTGCTATTGACAATGAAAAAGTACCTTGAGACTTGATGACACTCCCATTGTTGAATGAGTGAATATCTATCTGAACTTCATTGACCAAAAGGGCCATTACAGGCACAGATGTGAGTAAAAGACGATCAAAAATTTTCCTTGTTCCATTTTACACCTTTCACCAAGTGAGCATAAAATGATCCTTAGTACTAATAAGGCTTAGATCCTATACACAATAATCTAAAATATCTGAAGTATGTATGAGTATAACGTTATGTGTAAGGGACCCAAAGTGTACTAAGAACTATCACCCACACCATTACAACATCCCCACCAGCCTGAATATTTGATACTAGGCTGTATGGAACCATCAAAAAGTGACAGCAGAAATTAAGAACCAGTAGTCGGAAAAGTTTTGCTGTCATTGGGCAACTTTGGTAAGCCTGTGTGAATTATAGCCTTAATTGTATTTTTGTAGTTGACAGGAGTGACACATCTGTTGAGCATCTGCTGTAGTGGCCTACTAGACATCTTTTCAGTTCATAGATGCTCTTTTACATACATCGGTTGTAACTAATGGTTACTTGAGCTGCTGTTGCCTTTATATCAGCTCAAACCAGTCTTGCCATTGTCCTCTGACATCTGCCAACAACAAAGCATTTTTACCCAGATAACTGCCGCTCACTGGATATGTTATATCTCTAGATTAAAAAAAACCTAATTCTATGTGAAAAATTCAAGTGGCATTTTTGTTTTATAAAGCTAAAATCTGGAAGAGTCTCCCTGAAGAAGTTAGGCTGGCCTCTACTCTGAAAATTCTTAAGTCCAGGTTAAAAACTGTTCTGTTTAGCTGTGCATATGAGACCTGATTGTGTTATCTATGCTCTTTGCTTTTTATTATTTTACTGATTATTTTATTTTAGGTTAATGCTTTTGATTGTGTTTTAATTGTACTTTTAACTTTGTGTTTTTAATTTAAATTTTATTGTCATTAAATTTGATCTTATTTTTATTTTGTAACGCACTTTGAATTGTCCAATGGTATTATTGTATGAATGATGCTATAGAAATAAACTTGCTTTGCCAGACCAGCCAGTCTAGAAGCAACAACTATGCCACAATCCCTGGGGTCGCCACCATTATAACTGAGGGGGACCTGAAACCGAGAGCTTTCCGATGTATATGGCATGTGCATGAGCAACTATGGTAAAGACATTCTGAATGAGGGAAGTTCATACTGCAGCTTTGAGCTGACTAAGTGAACTCAGTGATTGACTGAGAGTGTTTTTTTAAACAATTATAATTAACAAGCTTTGAATTATTTACTTTAAGTAATAGTAGGGTAGCTTTGGTTAATGATCACTTGCAATATTTGCTTCCTCCCCTCCCCAGATACAATAGACATAAGGAAATTCTTCAAAAAGAAGCAAAAAGTACAGTCAAAATTTCCCCACAGGACAGTTTTTTTTTTCTAATGAAAATGTTAGTGCAGTTGCACTAATTATTTGTTTTTGACAGTTGATTAAAGTACTTTTGTAGGTAAAATTTTAACCATGGGTTTAACAACCTGATAAAAAAAAAATCTCCAGAATGCAGGAATTTGCATCTAATTAATTACAAATTTTCTAGGGGAGGATCCCACACCCCACCAGTATGTGTCCTCACATTAAAAGTGCTTTTGATGCCCCTGCCACAATCAAAACAAAATCTGTTCAATTTGAACCTTAGCAGGTTGTCTTGATCACTACATTCCTAAATGCATCGAGTTGCTACCATGTGACATGTTAACATGTTTCTACCATGTCAATTAGCAGCTAGTCAGTAGTCCACCGCCTGTGATCCTTTTCCACTAATGAAAGCACAAGAAGCACAATTGTGTCATAAAAACAGATGGATTTCAATCAGTAGCTATGTAACAAGTAAGAGGTAGGTTTATAAAAATTACCATTCATTATGTAAAATAATTGTTTCTGTTACAAGTTGGTCGGATCCTTGGCTTGAATAAGTTTATAATGCAATTTGAGTGTTACTACAATGCTGCATCTTCATTTTCTCTTGCTTCTTGTGTTTGTAGCACCACCCTAGGCAAATGCCTTATGTAAACTTTATTTAAAACATGCAGCAAGACAACCTTTCAGCCAGTCACTATTTAAACTGAATATTAATGAGGACATTTTAGTTTCCAACATGTGTCCCAACATTACCGTGAGCTCCATTTGTCCATCACTCCCTGTCATTCAGTTAGATCTCACACAAAGATTTATGAATCTTCAAGATTGTGGAATAGTAGAACTGGTGGGCATTTCTGAACGACACATTGATGTTCTGATGAACACTCTCCTAAACAACGTTTCCAATTATGGCAGTTCTACAGAAGATGATTGGCATTTTCTTATGCACCAACTTACCTTATCATACCTCCCTGTTGCTGGCACTTTAAGGTCAAGCCAAAAAAACGCAATCTGCTAGTCTATTAAAAAATTCTACAGAGATAAAACTTGTGTTATATTACATAATAAAGCAATAATACTATTGTTGTGTTTATTAGTGCTGTTGTGCAAATCAATCTAAAGTAAGCTTACTGATGCTCATTAAGCTAGAATGAGATGTTAGGTAGCAGTTCCTATTGATTTCACACCAGAGCTAGAGGGAGAATAATTAGAACGCAACTATGCTATTGTTCCCACTGGGCAGAAAGGCAAATGAAATATGAGAATGTAGGTCATGCTGGAGGCATGCATTTTAAGTTACTAAGCTGATTATAAACTCTGACTTCAACACAATTAACAATTCATGCATGCTTAGACAAGTGTTAAGCCCGCATAGATATGTATTTAAATGTAGGTGTAAAATAAAACCAAATGGATCAGCTGATGCGTTGATCTCCTGTGAACAAGCGCCATTTTTTTGCATCACTGACATTACATTAATTTCCTATTCTGAATATGAGGCTGCGTCGACACAGATTAATTTTGACAAAGGCAGCATGTGTCACAGTAGTTTAGAAAATAATGGTATAGCCATTGACAAAAAACAACAGCAACAACAATAACAATCTCACCAGGAAGGTGGAGTCAGAATTTTTAACATGATTTTAACATGTTAAGATGAAATGCTGCACAATTCTTTGACGTAGTTCTTAAAAAGATGTAACACCCATGGGATGCATGCCAAATCAGAAAAAAATGTCATTCACAGCTAATTAGATGCTGCACAATGCCACAAAATAGACTGAATATAAAACCGTTCAGTTCAAAATTACTCAATTATATATTTTTAAGGTGGATACAGGTGCAAAAACAGTGCTCATTTAGCAGGTAATGTATAATCCAAATGTCTATTTGACAACATAATAATAATCTAGTGAAAATATTACCAGGCCAACAGATAAAAATAATTTGTTATAGCATGAACATCGAGTGAATCATTGTATTTATACTGTTCTGTTACCATGTTGTTTGGTTTTAAATATATCAAAAAAACGTTTTGTTTATTAACATTTCGTGAGGTGTAGTCATACATAAAAAAGAATATCAATTGCTTCCAACATAATACTATATTATTTAAAAATATTGAAATCATATAAAACAATGACAGATTTGAGAGCAGATTTTGTAACCTGATCCAATTTGGCAGCAACAGGCCTGAAAGGGTTAAGCACTGTAATCATTCCTTTTCTTTCATTGAAAGAAAAGTTTCCTGACTAGTTTCCTGAGATAACACCGCATCCTACTTCTGCTTTGACATTCTGGCAGAGCACAGCTAAGGATTACTGGTCTTAGCTGTCAACGCTTGTAAATTAAATGTCAGACATTCTCCACTAAAGTGATGAATAGTAATAAAAAATAAAGAGACAATTTTCTTCAAGCAAAAATAACCATATAGATCGTGTACTAGCCTTCAGCTTGTTCCAGTAATGCAGGATGAATCAGTACCATGAAGGGATATGATAGTGTTGCGCAGCAGTAAAGAGAACTTTTAATGAGCCATGCTCTTAAGGGTACATGATGGAAGCCATTTAAAATTATTATATTGTACAATTTAGTGTGTAGTATGTTTAGCAGTGGAGAGAGAGAGAGCAGAATCTGGGACTGGTCAGACTGTTTGGTGTGTTTACAAGCATAAATGAAAATACATCAGAAAACGAAGACTTTTTGTAAAGCAGAGTCAATCTTCAAGCATTTCTCTAACTGGAACACTTGGGTTTTAAGAAATGAGGGTCGAAGCTTTTACTTTTATTTTAAATGATTAATGAATGTGTTCAACAAAGTACAGTTGTTTGTGTATTATTAGTTTAGGCATAACATACTTTGCCAATTTTACGGCTTGGATGATGATCAGACCACTAAGTAATTACTGCAGAAATCTAGGCCATTCCAAGTGGTTCACAAACTATTTTATTCAACTGTGGATAGAACTTATCAATCATTCATACATTGCACCATTCCAACAAGACCAACATTAACCCATTTGGCAAGCAATCATGGATTTATGTTTCCTGGGACTTTAAACACATACTTGTTAGTTTAGAGATGGACTGCAAATGCAGCCTTTTATATTAATCTGATCAATAGTCCTGCTCTTTCTACAGTCATGTACATTTTTACATGAGGCTAGGCTGCTAATTAATCGCCAGCTAATGCTACAAGGATTTCCCGCAAGCCCTATTAAATACCTGAACAAGAGGTCTTCACCTACACAATGAACTTCCTGCACCTTGCATGTTCCCTGGGATGTGTATCATTAACACAGCTCTAATTTCTCTCTCACATTTACAAGTGCACACACTCATTCACATGAGCAGGTTTCCTTCTATATCCAAGTTTGGCTTCACCCTTCATGCCTGAGTATGAATAAAACATAATATGTGTGATAATGGCAGGCATGTAAGAACCATATCTGTTCTATAATACATAGGTTTTGTGCTCCATCCACTGCTATACAAAGTAACATCCTTTTTTATACATACATGAAGATGCAGCAGAGGAAACAAGGCAGTTATGTCTAAGGAAGTGACAAGTGAAATACTATCATCTTTCAGCTAAGGTTATGGTGAAACACTGCACCCTGCTTTCACGTAGATCTAAAAAAGATGTAGCATACATGCATACAGTGCATCCGGAAAGTATTCACAGCGCTTCACTTTTTCCACATTTTCTTACATTACAGCCTTATTCCAAATTGTATTAAATTAATCTCTTTCCTCAAAATTCTACACAAAATACCCCATTATGA
>JAVSBV010046845.1:0-11957 GCA_033117975.1 Parotocinclus spilosoma
TCCCCCCACGAGGTATTTTTTCGTTGCATGTGTTGCAGGATGCAAACTTTACATCACTCTCACAGACCGTGTAAAAGTGCATACACCGATCACATGCTTTGTCACGAAATTTGGCTGATAATGATCGGTGGCCGATCGATCGGAACACCACTAGTTTTAACACATATACACTGATACATTGCAGTGCCTTAGGATGCTTCCTCATCCGGCTAGAAGAACCCGCAAGGTCTGGATTCTAACTACCAAGGCAGTAGGCTAGGGAATTGAGGCTATCAAAAGTTTGGAAATGATTGACTGAATTACTTTTTCATCCTGGCCTCTGAATTATTTATTAGTATAAGTCATAACAAGTACAGATTGTTGACTTAGACAGAAGTCTAAAAAAATCCAGGTAATTCCAAAAGGCTCACAATCACTTTTCACACCATGTGTGGCATTTTACAGTTTTTATGTCTCTCTAATGTATGTAGGTGTGTTTAAACTTCTCAGTGAAAGGTGTATAGAAACGAAATAATAACTGCCCAAGTATAAGCACTCAAAATGACAGAGAAATCATATACATCCATCACCCACACAAACACTGCCTGTACTCTTTGAGGTGTCTCCACTGTCCTTTTCCTTTGTTTCCTTCTTATTATCACTGAATGCAATGTATATTTAATAAACCAATGACAGCAGAAAATCAGATTTGGTCAGTAAGCCGATAAAGTGAGTATACATCCAATCGAGTAATCAGATAATGGGAAACCTTCAGGTTTACCTGACTCAGGCAGTAATCTGATTTCTGCTTTGCAACGAGCCAAATCTTTTCTCATAGAAAGATGTGACACTTCAAACCTTAATATTATATAATCAGATTATTCATTTTTTGAGTATGTACTATTTTTCAGAGTCTCCACATATTATTTGATGGACGTTTTGCTGCCTTTAATTTTGTGCTCTGATTAAATCCAGAGCTGCCAGGTCTCACGAAAAACACAACCAAAAAAAAACAGATGATCAATGGAATAACCCTTAAAAAAGAAAAGTCTTTAGAATAAGAGAACCTGGCAACCATGCTGGTTATGCTTGCATGCATGCACAGACTGAGAATACCTATTGAAATAAGGTAACTGGTCTGTATTTTATAAGAAATCCAATTACTGGGTTAAAATCCGGCTCCAGGAATCTTTAATCTGATTTCTAGCTTGAAATATGCTGTTTACATGTGACCACTCGAATAATCAGAAAACTGCAGAAATCTGATTGTGATTGCATTATTAAGTGCATGTAAATGCACTCGGTGAGGATGGCTGGTAGGTGTAAATGTTTCACCGTTGCTCTGTTTTGACTGGATCTATTTCTCACTGCAGCTTTCATTATACATGATTAACCTGATTACTGTCTGTTTCATTTTGTCTCTCCAAAAGCCAGTCTGAAGTCAGCTCACATATAAAAACCAGATGAATTTAGATTGCCCCCAGTGTGCTCAGCAGAGCCTTGAAAGGTCACACTGTCTTCAGGAAATCACCATCATTAAATTATTTGGTGTATACGTGCGTGGATGAACACTTGCAATACATGAAAGCAGAATGGAATTGACAAGTCTTCTCTTAATTATTTGATGGCACAATATCAATTCTCTGTGCTGTATGACCAGCCATTGTGTACCAGTCCCTCTTATTCATTTACATGTGCCAAACAGATCCTTCTGTGTCTTCTTTCTATTTCTCTCGATATGTCACTTTCTGTTCTCCTCTCTAAATATCCTGCTGTCCTGTACACTGAACGAGTTAGGACCATGAAGAACCTTTGAGTGGTATAAAATGGATATCATGCACCTCATTATTGGGGCACACACCTGCAAATGTATTTATTTTACCTATTGCCTCAGCTACAGCCTCTCTAATTGTCTGTACTGAATATGCATCTTTTAAAAGCGCTTCTTATCGGAATATCACTAATGCCGACCTAAGCCCGCTGATTCACTTCAAGAGCTTTCAGCAGTATTTCTGTTTCTCCATGCACTAATGAAATCTCACTGCTGTGAGCCTTCAATAATTTCAGAGAATGTTTTTGAGTAATATGCATAACCCACTAATGATCTTCTATGTATGGTGACAAATTGCAAACCATCAACAGTTCCATGAAATGAGCCATAAACCAATGATCCCATGTTACAGGGTTTCCCGGAATCACATGAGCGATACCCCAAGCTATCCAAACGCTTGCCGTCCATTGTGGTGGAGCCAACCGAAAGTGGAGAGGTGGAGAGCGGAGAGCTTAGGTGGCCTCCAGATGACCTAAGCCCTAAAGATGAAAGCAGAGACACCCCATCCCTGAAAGCAGGTTAGAACCTCCTGTGCACCCTTTCTTTTCTTTGACATCATTTAAGCTTCCTGGATAACATTAGTACACCTGGATTAAAGCAAGCACAATACTTGATTGTCTGTTTTTAGTTAGACACTGAGACTTGTGAAGAACAGAATCAGCAGACGTGATGAAATGACAAACTGTGGCCAGCTATGAAAATTCAAACTGTGCATCTACAAACTAGCTGAATTACTCTCCCAGATAGTGAAATAGTGAACTCAAATCACTGGTAGGCTCTGTACTTGATAGGATCAGTCATGGGAACCTTAAATGTGTTTATAGTGTTTTCTTTCTGCTGTCAACCTAGGCTTGCTCAATTTAGCATTGGCCCTTTAAGATAACACAATGCTGTAAAGCTGCTTTGAGACAATTCAAGAGTGCTAAATAAATAAATATGACATGACTTGACTTGTGGTTACACTCTATATTAAAATAGAAACTCAACAGACACTAAAAAATCTAGCGAATACACTCAATCGTTCAAGTTCCCAATCATGATGCACATAATCCAGTCTTGCAGAAGATGGTTGCTGAAGATGTATCAATACAGTATACCAATCACCATAAAACACAAAAGAAGAAGAAGGAGAACTAGGGCACAATCATAGGTACATTATCTGTGTTATATTCTATTATTTTACTGATGTATTTTATATTATATTGGTCTTGTGACTGACCATGTGCCTCCTTTTATTACCCTTCACGAATTTACACATCTACTGGTTCTTTCCAGCATGATAATGTCACACGGCAAATGTCATTTCAAACTGGTTAAAAGAGCATGCCGATGAGTGTTATTCCGTGGCCTTCCCAGTCAACGGCTCGAAAGAATCCAATAAAACACTTTGTGAATGTGTAAAATTGGACATTTGTGGCATCAAAGTGGATCTGTAAAATCTTCAGGAATTCTGGAGTCGTGTCCAGATGGAGCAGAATCTCTGTGGAATGTTTTCAACAGCTTGTGAAATTCATGCCACAAAGAATCAGGGTTGGGTATCGAAAGCAGCTTCCAATTCAAAATTACTAGAATCAGGTACCGCTACAAAACAGAATTTCCACTTATTAGTTCTTACTTAGACACTTTAAGCTTCAAAAACATAGCAGTGATAAGGCCAGACTTTTTTTATTGCTTGTTTTGCGGATCCGCCGACGATCATATTTGAAGAATACAATAAAACATTTTTATTTCACGGATTCGCCGCAGTACTAATGGTTGAAATAAATATATATATTTTTTCACTTTAATTTAATTGTAGATTAAATACATTTTATTTTAAAATAAAAAAATATTCCTTGTTTTGATTCCACATAGTCCTCGAGAAATTAAAAAGTGCTGAAAAATAAAGATTTATTTTTATTTTTTTCCCTCCCTCCTCGATAGATTCTTAAGTAGGGACATCCCAGGAACAAGCAATTAAAAAAGTCTGGCCTTAGTAAAAAAAATACACCTGTACTGAGGGGACGTCTATTTGCCAGGACCGGTGCGTCAGGTGACCACATACCTCATCATGTACTTTTATTTTGATTTGGTATTAGAGAGTATTAAAGGAGGATGGGTGCTCCAAATTTTGGGTCCACTTTGACAGAAGGACAGTGTGGAAAGTTTATCTGTTGTAAAGGAGACTGCACCTCTGACATGGTAAAACGTGTTCGATTGACTGCACTGTCGTAGTTCAAATGCTGTTTTAGCAGGGAGAGTCAAATACTTAACTTGAACAAAGCTTGATATGGTTTAGTGTACAAAATGTTCTTATGTAAAGCAAACTTCTCTCAATTACTACTGGTACTAAGTAATCTCTACTGCTGAAATGACGAACCTGTAATCCAAAAGGGAAGTAATAATGTTTGTTAAGCTTTATTAATAAAACTTAAAGTACTGAACATAAATATGATTGAAAATGATTTTTTTAAATTTATTTTGAGCACACATTAAGCTTTTTTTTTTTTACCTAGGATTAAATGGGAAGAAAAAACTTTTGACATAAAATTGGTAACTTTTGAATTTGAAATATAAAAAATAAAGACTGAAATCTATAAAGCAGAATCTGAATCTGAATCTGAATCGATAAGTGCAAACGATACTCAAACCTACAAAGAACTGAGGCTGTTGAGAGCAAAGGGAGGCCCTACAAAGTATTACAAAGTATTAGCACAGTGTTTTTGCTCTCTCCCATCTCTATATAAAACATATTACATGTTTCATTACATGCTTTATTATATAATAATAATTATGTTTATGACCCAAATGTGGATGGGTTTTCCCTCTGAGTCTGATTCCTCTCAAGGTTTCTTCCTCTTAATCTCAGGGAGTTTTTCCTTGCCACTGTTGCCATTTGGCTTGCTCATTAGGGACAATAGAATCCAATTTGTAGCAATTGTTTTTGCATCAATGTAAAGCTGCTTAGTGACAATGTCTATTGTAAAAAGCGCTATACAAATAAAATTCAATTGAATTGTTCTAAATCAAGTGATTGTATATTATATTGATGGAACACCAGTTACACCTTGATATGTAACGTAGTACACTTTGGGTGCAAATTTAAGAATGTGAAACAAATATGTGTTTCAGGTGAAGAACTGACTGCAGAAGTGGAGGAGGCTGCTGGAGTGACGGCAAACTGATGGACGCTGCCTGGTACCAGTCTAGCCTAAAGCTGTAGGAGCCTAAAACATGTTGGACAAGCGTGAGCAGGGAGTTCCCAGAGTTAGATCTGAGTCCAGTATCATCTGCAATAGAGCCACCTGTTCATAGACCTCCAGCTGAGGTCTGAGAGACTTTCCTGAATTATCTTGTGTGCCAACTCTAGTGGTAGCCTGCTACTGTGATTGAGCTGTACCTTATTTGCAAACATTACATCATAACATTATGATTTATCTGTAAATCTAGCAATAGAGTTTATTCCAGCCTGCAGTTTATTGGCATAGGCATTGTGTATATATTTGTTTTACAAAGTATATTTGTTGTATATAGTCTTAAACATTTCACCTTGTCGATTAACCACACATATAGACACTAAGATTGGTGATTTCACATGTAATACAGGGGTCATTTCAAACAATATAGTTCTTACCAGATAGTGATTACCTTCAATGTATGTAATAACTACTTGATTAGCACTTGCGCATATTGAAAGTAACCAATATTTGTCTATAACCTGATTACATTCAGTATGTATAATTGCTTATATTTAACAGTGTGATTCCTTTTCATATGTATTTTAAAGTAGCTCTGACACAAAATCTGCACTTATTGCTTTACAGTTAAATTAAGGTCTTTTTCTAGCTGAATGACTTCATTTAATTCTAAATGTGTTCAAGTATATATTTAACCATTTTATGCACTTGCTGTAACTCATTTAATGTGAACTATTGCTTTTTTTCTGTCTCAACAGTTCTAAAAGCGCATTAGTGAATGGTTTAATTATCCATTTTTCAGTGGCATAGAACAGCACCAAGAAAAATACTTCAGCCTAATAGATTGATTTGTCAGAATTTTGTTTCAAAAGAAATACAAAACTAACCATGTGGTAAAATAGGTATTCACGCTATACTAAGGTGCTTAAATACATAGTTTGATATATGCTGGACAGACAAAAATATCGAGAGTACATTTGCTTCTACAGGTCAGTGCCTTTTTGTGGACAGATGTCAGGCTTTGAAGAAAAAGGTCTCTGTGATATTGGTAGAGTCTGTCACCATTCACCACAGCAGTTGTAACACTCGTGAGCGAATGAAGTCTGCCAGTTCCCCCCCGTCACAGCCAAAAGGACTAGTCTTGCCATCTGAATCCTAATTCATTCCCATTTTGAGATATAGCATGTATAAAATATGTATCTTAATAGAACACATTTAATCATTTAATTTAGAACTGTTGCATTGCATTTCTCAGAATTATTCTTTCCAAGTCACATCTCTCCCCCTCCCTTACAGCTCCATGCAAAGGTACTAGAGAGATGCTTGTCACTTTTGCTTATTCCTCCTGAATAGATGCTCTCCCTCAACAGAGCCCTAAAAGCAAATAGCTGACGAACAAACAGGTGACTCTTGGGAAATGAGTTCAGTCACATAGCACCAGAGTTGTGAGCTGACAAGCCCGAGTTGAATTTGACTTCTTGAGGAGAGAGCTTTTCCCATCGGCGTGACCTTTTTCGATGGTTAATGTTCTGAAAATAAACACGAGTCTCCCATCGAGATCGGGAGTCGAAAGCCTTGTCCACCGAGAAACACTGCTCTTCTAGTGTCGCTGGCTCATGCAAGCTGTCTGATTCGAGCTCTGATTTATGAGTGCTCCTACACATGCTCACTCACCCCCCCCCACACACACACACGAACACAAAAACACTCTTAGGCACCCACGCTTGCTCAAACCCACATATATATATATATGTGTGTGTACACCTGAAGTATACGGTACAGTAAAACCTGCAAATATCTGCAGACACAGTTCCACGGTCGAGTGGCATTCCTGATTCACTAATGTATCAAGTAATAGATGGATCGTCTTCTGAAATATGGTTTTTGCCATTGCCATCTATTACAGTATGAAAGGACTTTCAAATCCGAGACAGAGTTTAAATACTGTGACTTGTTTCCGTAAATTGCCATCCCTCATCTTTTCGTCATTAATCCCAGCCTTTCAGGTTCCCTACACCTGACTGTTACTTCAGCTTAAACTCCCTGATTTCGTGGAGCACCTCATTGTTGAGTTGTGGAGTTCTAATGCTTGTGTGCCAGTCAAGCCGGGCAGCAACGGGAAGTACAGCCGTTGCCATCCTAACTACCAAACTTCCTTTTTCATTTGCTTATAAGACTCATAGCAATCTCTCTCTTAAATCAGACCAGGGAATATCTTTGTCCTTCTCTTTCTCGTTCACACACTCTCTTTTGTCCACTGGAGAGCCCTTGTGATGCACTCATCTTCTAGCGTCACTTCGAGCTGTTGTGTTTCCACAGCAACCACCTTGTCATCTGAGCATCGGAGTCTCTTTCCACTGGCAGCTCTCTTCGGAACACTTATCCTGCCTGCTCTCCTCCAATTCTGACTGTTATTGAAACCCAACCCACATGTCTTGACCCATTAACAGTGCTATTATTCAGTGGTGAGGGGAAAACAGCAAGATGACACTATGACTGAATTCCCAGAAGTCTTTTTCTTTGCAGAAAATACAACAGTTAGTCTGCGTGTGGTGAGCTGTTGGCATTATCTATTCAAATGTGTGTATCTCAACAGCTGTGTGTGGAGGCATGTGCTTTATAGTGGTATCTTCCAATGTGTGGACATGGCTGATAATTTAACCATTCACATCCTCAGTTATCGGCAAATTTAATCTGTTTTTACTCACGCGAGAAATGCATACATATGTAAATACACTAAAACTACTCTTAAGAGGGAGATGTCTATTTTCTAACTCTCACAGAAACCTCAGCAGTTTTAGTTATTGTCGCATTTCAGCTATTTCACTGTACTGAGGAATATATAGAGAAATAAAATGATTGTAAGAAATATGACGTATGCTGTGTTTTGTGTACAGACAGTAAAATGGCAGCAAATGGAGTTAACGTCAAGTTCATCTTTCTAGTTATAAATATTAAACCGTGCACTACTAAACCACCAGGCTGATCCAGGATAACCTTTTTATCCCCCCAAAAATTCTGATTTGGTGGGTCCATGCCTTATTGTTTCTGCTTTCCATTGCAGTCACAGAAACAAATTGCCCATTGTTAAAGAATTATGTGGTGTGAGTTGAAGAAACAGAAACATGACTGGCAGTGCTGGGAATTGAATCCTCAAACTACAGGTCAATACTGCAACTTTCACAAGCTTGTCATGTCATTATAACATTAGTAATTGTTTGAATAACTCTAGTGGCATTTTGTTATCAGATCTGAAGAGTTGTTTATTGGCATTATTATTATTTAAGAAACATTTTTTAAAAAATATATTATTTCACAGGCCACACAAATGGTAATATTATTAAATTCCTTAAAGTATGGACCAGCATACTGTAGTGCTAAAATCTAACAGATACATCACAAACAGAAGTAATGTCTTATAAAATCTGTGATAAAACCCTTGCTTGACTTGTTTTACTGTTGGAAAAACACTTGTCTGCAACACGTTGTCTAATTTTTGCTGAAAGTTTGCAAAAATATGCAGAAATATGTCATGCCCATGCCCTACGATGGATTGGTATCATGTCTAGGGTTCTCCCATGATCGTGTCCAAGATTAGGCAGATAAGAAAGGGAACAAATGAATGAATGAATGTCATGCCTAAGCTTGCATCCTGCAGGAGTTGTGTAAACTCTGTTTAAAAAAATAATAAAGTGGTTCATTTGACCAGAGGGTTTGTGTTTGTCTAGCTTTTGTGACTTTACTTTTACTCTACTTTTGTGTTCTTTTCGTGTTGTCATTTCATCAACAACTGAAAACGATTAAACAGTCTTTTATTTGTCATGAAACCGTTGTTTTCATTAACAGATCTTTGAATATATTCATTGAAGAGACCTTTTTGTCCATCATGATGCCTTAGCAAATTGGAGAAAGCTCTTCTTCTGATCACATGGTGACTAAAAGATAAAATATAAGATCTGCTTGATATGAACAAACTGGAGGGTACTAGGGTCAGAAGGGCAGCATGGTACAGACAGGTCTGGGAAGAAAATGAGGCACTGTCACCACTTAACAATAGAGTTATTGAAGGCTGTAATGACAGTGCAGTTTTTCTAGTGATTATTCCAATTGGTGGGGAATGAAATAGAACCTCAAATCCTGTATGCTCCAGTTTGGGTCAGTTCTTGTCATATGTGCAGTTAAAAAACGCCCAGTGTGGAGTCTGTCCATGCCCAGTCATCTGTGAGCGCCTAATCTAAATACTGTAAATACTCCAAGCGTTGACAGGACTCCCAATGGTCCTGACAGCTCAAAATTACCTGCAGAGATTTACAGCTTGTAATTAGATAGCTCTCACTCCTGACACTTAATCCTGAATTTTACAAAGTAATTTTCCACATCTTAAATGGAGGCCACAGACAGAGAGCGAGAAAGAATGCGAGAGGGGGACAAAGGGAGACAGAGGAAGACAGAGAGACTGGGTGGGTGGAACAGAGTAGCTTCAAGAAAGTTCAAGAACTGCTTGTGTAACTGATGTCAGCCTTTGTTCTGTTTCTATAGATAAAGAAACTGTAGCATTTATAATGACATTACCAGTTCCTTATATATCGAACTGTGCCATTAATTAAATGTCTTAACATCTTTGAAGTTAGACCATAAAAAGTTACATTTGCTTACAACTTTTGACTTTCATGCTGGGCATTCTGACAATTACGCTGGTACATGATTACAACTTTACAACTTACATTAGTACATGTTTCTGCATACATCAGAGTGTTTTGTGGTGAGAAATCAGCTCTCTCTCTTGCTCGCTCACACACACACACACACACACACACACACACACACACACAGTCTAGGTAAACTTACTAATACTAATACTATACTACACATTCGCCTACCCCTAACACCAGCGACCTCAACCAAATAATTTTTTGGTTTTCCAGCAGAATGTTGCTCCTAAAACATACTTTTACTTCATACTGCTGTTCCTAAAACATACTTTTCCATGTGAGGGCCAGCAAAATATCCACACAATGCAATAAACACCATGTCTTTCTACCCTTGTTCGAACATTTGGACCTATCAAATAATATATAAACCTGCCCCCCCCCCCACACACACACACACACACACACAATCTTGTCTGCTATGATTGTGGGGACAGCCCACTGACATAATGATTACTGTAGCTAATTAATGCAACAAATACATCTATCCCTAACCTTAAGCCCAGTAACCAAATGCAAATCTGACGGCACTATCATTTTAATAAGAAATTTGATGTTTCTGTTTAAAAAAAAAAAAAGACTTTTTTCTGGTTGTCTGTCTGTCCTTGCAGGGACATTTTGCCCCAACAATGTCATATAAACACTCATATACACACACATGCGTCTCATGCGCCTAGAAAACTTTTGGCTGAGGGTACATTGTAAGGGCCCTTTGAACATGTTGCAATGTTCTGTAACATTCACCAGAGAAGACCCTACACTCGATACGCTTGTATCCTGCCAAGGTGAGAACAGTGAAATCAATGGAGAGTGTATGTGTGTAAATGCTTTGGTAACACGGTCATCCTAATAAAGCCACTCTGATTTGATTTGAGTGAGTGAGTGAGTGAGTGCGTGAGTGAAAGAGTGAGAGAGATAGAGAGTGAGTGAGTGAGTAAGAGAGAGAGAGAGAGTGAGAGAGAGAGACCCGGTCGGAGCTCAGCTCAGATGGAAGAAACAACTGAGTTTGACATTTCCACTGCAAATATCAGCTGTTATTTTAGTGAGGCAGCTGGGCGGCTAGCAGGGAGGCAGGGTGAACTTTGACTCAGTATGAGTGCTCTGATCTCAGCAGGGCAACGCACTACACATCACCACAGTCCCAGAAGATAAGGAACCACACATACACAAACACACACACCAGTTTGTCTTTCTTACATTGTTTGGACTTTCCATTAACATTATAATACAGTACACCCAGGTGATTCTGCACCAACACCTCTCCTTAACCTCACTAACCTAAGCCAAATCTTTGACTCTTTTGTTTTTGTAAACTAAGCAGTTTGCCTCTCTAATGCTATCTTAGTGGAGACAGTTGGTCCTCACAAATATATATTTCCATGACCCAGTCACATGCACACACTAAACCACACTAACACACAATTTATGTTTTGCATGTGCATTTATGCACATTGAGAAGCAATCCTCACAATAGAAAATCTTCAGAACAGACAGAGAGAGAGAGAAAGAAAGAGAGAGAGAGAGAGAGAGAGCACATGCTTTTTAAATCAGTTGATTTAAAGCTTAATGGCAGTAACAGTTATTTTTTTTTGTTGTTATCCCCATTAATCAGTAGCTATAAAAGAGAATAAAAACATACTGGACATGCTGCACAAAGGTTTTAATTACACTTACATTTGCACTTTTACAAATTCATATTTATAATCCATGGTCACACGTACACTGATACAAACAAATATTTTCACACGAAAGTGTTTGGCTTTTTCTGTGAATAAACATGGAAATGAAAATGAATAGCCACTGGCATTGGATCTTGAGCTGGTACATTGCAATAAATTACATAAATGCATAAATATATGCACATCTATCTTGTAATTTTTGTTTCTAAAATAGGAAAACTGTACTACTGCAAAACAACACACATAGTTGTAGTTTGTGAGCTATTTGGAATTCTAGAGAGAAATCTGGATTATTTAATTAATTCTACATAAAATGTGAAATTAATTCGTCAAAATGTTTAATATGCAAACAACTCTACTTTAGTGTTCGTAATTAACATAATTAATTACCTCTCCAAAGTTCAAGATGAGAATTGTGGCTAAACAGATATGTCAATAAAGAATTTGTATTTAAGGTATTTACATTTTGTCATTTAGCATGTCACTTTCTCTACCCAGGAAAATGTACTGTAAAATGTTATAGTAAAACTGTGAATTGCTTGACAATACAGTTTGACCATACAGTTCACAGTTCTACTATGGA
>JAVSBV010046845.1:12057-39333 GCA_033117975.1 Parotocinclus spilosoma
TTTTGTATGGTATTTTGGTCACTTCACAGTTCTACTATGGATTTTGTATGGTATTTTGGTCACTTCACAGTTCTACTATGGATTTTGTATGGTATTTTGGTCACTTCACAGTTCTACTGTGGATTTTGTATGGTATTTTGGTCACTTCACAGTTCTACTGTGGAATTTCATGGTACATTTACAGCATTTAGCAGACGCCCTTATGCAGAGCGACTTACAACTCAGTCTTACAATCCAAGTAATGTTGGGTTAAGGGCCTTGTTTAAGGACCAAACTGTGGTAGCTTGGCAGAGGTGTGATTTGAACCCTGGACCATCAGGCCCAGAATCCAGTACCTTCACCGATAGGCTACCGCAGTCCAATTGTAAACTTGGTTGACTATGAACAGAGCATAAATTTTTTCACAGTTTTTCCCTGAATTTTGATTTCCTAAATAAAACATAACCCAATGTTGCCAGCTGTCAGTCAAGGGTCTTGTTGAAGACCCAACAGTGATGGTTTGGCAGTGGTGGGATTTGGATGTTCTTGTCTACAGTGCAGCACCTTAACGGCTAGGCAA
Source organism: Parotocinclus spilosoma (assembly GCA_033117975.1). Lineage (NCBI taxonomy): Eukaryota > Metazoa > Chordata > Actinopteri > Siluriformes > Loricariidae > Parotocinclus > Parotocinclus spilosoma. The sequence continues at coordinate 12,617 of JAVSBV010046845.1, forward strand.
TAACAAGTTTACACCGGGACAACATACAGTATAATCTCCACTCTCGTACCAGCAGCCAGAAACCTGAATTGGTGAGGTGCCAGTCCTAACCACTGCTCCACTGTGCTGCCTTTCCATCATGTAGCAAATGGAAAAATCCATCCAAATGAAAAACATCTTTACACTAATCCCTTTGACAGTTTGTAACTAAGTTTCGCAAAATGTCAAAAACAATATTGAAGTCAGTATGTGATACTGGTGATTATTCTCACCTGAAGTTGGTGAACTTAAAAACAAGCAATATCCAATCAACCAATCCTTTTTTAGTCCAGTATGAGATCGGTTATTCTCTATAAATCATATATTAGTATAAGCACGAAACTACTGTTTGATAACATGATAGAAAATACATTTAACTACAACGTAAATACAAGTATGGGATTGTGTACAATGGGATGGTGGCAGCCCAGCGCTGAAGGTACTTGACTATGGACCAGAAGGTCCAGGGTTCAAATCCCACATCTGCCAAGCTGCCACAGTTGGGTCCTTGTGAAAGAGTCGTAACCCACAACTGCTTGGATTGTAAGACTGTAACAATTGTAAGTTGCTTTGGATAAGGGCATCTGCTAAATGCCGTAAATGTACTGTAAATGTACTGTAAATGTACCGTAAATGTACCGTAAATGTACCGTAAATGTACTGTAAATGTACCGTAAATGTACTGTAAATGTACTGTAAATGTACTGTGCTCACATGCTGAGTATATTTCAAATTGACCAAGGAAAGACAAATCTTCAGCAAAACCTGAAAATGAAATCTCAACTCTCCTTACAGTTTACTACACTGTACCCCAGTCCTCATATCACAGACATCTTTAGACGTTATTAATAATGTGACAGGACTCTGTGGAAGATGGATGAAGTGAGCACAGTTAAATATTCAGTCCTCCCGCTCAGGAAGTCTGTCTCATCTCTTGGCTTTATTCGGAGAGTGTGTGACCCATGAAATGGAGTAAATGGATTGGCTGGCCTCAATTAGAGCTTGTCTGCAGGCATCATCCCTGATGACCGTATACAGGAACCAGAGGGTCCACAAGCGCACAGCAACACATTTACAGATAAAAGGGAAAGAAAGAATAAGTATGGCAATCTCACAAGCATAACATACCTCTGTGTAAAGACTGAGTGTGTTTTAAATGCTACTAAAGATCAACCACTAATCAACTCATGATCATGATCAGAATTATTTAAGTTATTATTCTGATGATTTCTAACTTTAATTCAGTCATTCAACCTCACAACTTAGCACACTGAAAACAGGCATTGTTTACTCCTAAAAGTCCAAGGGGATCTCATTACCAAGGATGCTCCTGTGGCCTGCATAATTGCAAGTTTTCGGTACAAAAGCCAAATATTTATATATAAATTACTATGCTGAATCCAGGCTACTCTGTCTAATTACAATGTCTAAGTTTGTGGTAGAATAATAAATGATTGCACTTGAGTTAAAGTAGACTTTGTAGAAGTAAAATCGTTATGCCTCTGCTCCCATGAAACCATGATCTGACTTACTCCGAAGGCTACAACCTTACAGCAGAATTTCCAAACTCGTTATGTTGTCCCTATGCTGCAACCTCTACACTGCCTATAATATCAGCGCATGATTTTGACAGCGGTGTGCAGCGCGAGAACCGTTCATAACAGCAAGCTACTTTTTAACAACAGTGTTCTACATACATTCAGCAGCTACATTTCTAAGAACAAGCTTTGCTTTCGAAACAGACTGACGAGAACAGAGTTCAGGATACATTAATCCTGAAGGTCTTGATAAATGTTGATATGATTGCATTGTGAAATTGTTGCAGATTTCCGAAAGGTACATTCACGCTGTGACTTGCCCATTACCAACCTAAGGGGACTCTATTGAACTCAGATGTGGTTACTGGGTGGACTAAATGAGGACACTGAACTTATTCCGTGTTCATAGAAGCAATATAAGATCACTAGTAGGCTACATTGTGATACCATTCTAGAAGCAGTTACATTGTAGACTGTGAAGGGTGGCACCACCAGCTCATAGCAAGAAGATCCTGGGCTCAGTCCTAGGGATGAGCTGCCTGGGTCCTTTCTGTCTGGAGTCTGCATGTCCTCCCTCTGTATGTGTGGATTTACTCCAGGTTCTCTGGTTTCCTCTGCGAAAGGAGGAAAGACATGCTTGTTACTAAATTGGTACTGACGTCACTGCAAAAATATCCTGTTAAATTACTGTGTATCCTCAACACTATCTTACTGTATTTAATAAAAAACTCATCATCATCTCAAAAATCATTTGAACCAGTGGATAAGTTAGTTCTGTAAATAAAGTGTTGCATCCTTAGACTTAAAAGCAAGTAAATTATTAGAGATCTGTTTTTCTTGAAATGCATTAAGTAAAGCTAGACATAGCTTTTGATAGCGATTGAGGATACCAGACCAGTGCTGTAGAGAAGTTTTCTCTCATTGCCCACCCATTCTTTTTCTTTTCTTTTAGCCTTTTTCAATGGACATGGTTTAACCAGCACCACGTTTCTAAGTCATCAGATGTTCTCTTAAATTTTTTTATTTTGTTGGGTATTTAATTCATTATCTTTCCCCTGTATTGTATTGGTTATTTGGGTAGTACTTGTTTGGTGTACGTAATAAGGTACATGGTGGGGGGTGGGTTCTAAATCGTCAGATGTTCTCTTTAATTTTTAAATTTTGTTGGGTATTTAATGCATTATCTTTCCCCTGTATTGTATTGGTTCTTTGGGTAGTACTTGTTTGGTGTACGTAATAAGGTATGGGTATATGTATGGGTATAATCAGTTGCTAAATGTTGTCTCCCCACTCACATTAGAATGGTTTGGCCTTAGGTAAATGCCTGTTATTAAAAAACTATAAAAGGTTTCAGTTTTCCATGGCAATGGAGAGTGAGTGTTTAAGTGATATGGTAGATCACAATATATGTTGCAGATGTGGTTTGAGGGTGGTACCAAGTAACAGTTTGGGCTGTTTTACAAAATACCTCTAGCTGATTTATATTTTGTACATAATGTTTTTTTTTGTTTTGCATTTTTTTTCACTAATAAACACTCTTGCACTAAATGTGTTAGTCTGTCTGTCTGTCTACATTTTTTGGGGGAACAGTACCACACTCCTCAGGCGGTCCCTACACGCACTATATGGTAGTGTGACAAATGACTAATTTATTAATTTATTATTTAATAAATTTGAATAGATGCACTGTAAAATAGCATTAAAATGCTGATGCCTTTGTAGCCAGTATTTTACTGTTAAATTATAGTGAAATATTTATATTGTGAATATGTTTTTATAGTATAGTGAAATGTTTTACAGTATATATATGACTAGTCTTGACTGGACTAGGGTTGACTGGAAGACTGGTCCAGGCACTATAGATGCAGGAGTTTCCTCATCTCCACCAGCTCAGTGACACAATCATAGAGATGGTGATGAGATGTTTGATAAGGACCCTTCTCAGACCCCCATAGAGTGCACATACATTGAGGGACACATGGACATGAGGTTAGGTGTATCTGCAAAAGTATTAGTAGCAAATACTGGCTTTATTATGGCTTCTACAACAAAACCTACTGCAGTTGGAAACAACTTTCATTTCATGGACGATTATGCAAGGCCCCACTGTGTGCATCTTATCAACATGCTTTAGGAAGCAGGAATCCTGACTGGCCTTCACATTGCTTGCTTGAAATATCCCCTAATTTTTGTGAGCAGTGTATCTGTAATTACCTTCAGTGGATCAAACTTATTTGCAATGATTATTCTTTGTCCTCATATATCTACTTTGAATATTATTTCTTTATTTCTTATTTCTTTATGAGAAAAATCAAATGCAGAATGGGATCAAATAAATAAAAATAACTATAATGACTTAGAGTTTGACAAACTAAAATCAGCATAAATAACTTTCTAAAACTCACAAACTCAGCAAACATTTGACACACAGTACCATCGTACTATTTAAACAAATAGAGAATGGATCTCCGTTCATTCAGAAGTGTGCATGATAATGAGCACATTTACATTTGGCCACAAATGGGTTTGCAGATGAGCCAAGAGGTGGCTGATTGGGACCTGCCTCCAGTTACTATGGTGATTATCACTAATATGAAGCAGGCAAGCCTGGAGGGGGATTTCCAAACTCGGGCTTGCTACATCCACCTGGCCTGCTTCAGGCACACTCACAAGGTACTTGGTATTTTGATGGTAATCACTCAGTGCAATCACTCAAAGATGCCCATCTAAATAAGTTAGATTACTTATTTTACTTCCTCTACAGTACATAAGAACATTATACAAGTATACACTGTTTACTGTCTGCAAGCTACATACATTACCATAGTCATTACCATAGATACTTTGAATAGTGTTTTATTTTAAACAATAATATTAATTAAAACACAATAAGAAAACATTTATTATGATACAGTACTGTTCAATACAAGATTTCATTTGTTATTTACTTTTATAAAACTAGAAACACTTAACAAAAATGAAAACCAAAAGAAAGCAGAACAATATCATGTTCTTTTGCCTTTTAAGAGTAGAGATTCTCTGTTCTGTCCGCAGGTGTTGCAAGGGTTGATTAATAGTAAAATTACAATACGTGCACTGTATAATTACCAGAAAATAGTTATTTTACTATCATATACTGTAATTCAATACAGTAAAATACTGTGATACTAAATTAAATAAATTACAACCGATGCACTGTAAAATAGCAGTAAAATGCTGTTTATTTATAGTGAAATATTTTACAGTGTTGACTAGAAGACCGGTCCTGAGAGACGAAAGGTAGTACGAGTTTTCTGTTTTTCAGAAGTGAATTAAACGTGTGTTTCTAAATGTGATTCTTTAGATCTTAGCAGTTAAAGTGGACAGACATTGATTGGATGGACTTTAATGATTAGATCGTCACAATTCCTTTTCACCACATTTTGCCACATAGGATATCAAGCAAGTTAGTGTTTTAGGTTATTCTTCCTGCAAACACGTGTAAAATTGGCTACATTACCCTGTCCTGGCTGGTGTTTGGAATGTGTTGTAGACCTAAAATGCAGAAATGGATGTGTATTAAGAAATGTAATTAAGTTGGCCAGACCAAACAAGAAATGTCTCAGGTTCTTATTGTCTGCAATAAAATAGAAGAGTAAATGTAAGAAAGTTTGTTATATGCATTTTCCATACTAAGCAAACTTTTTCTGAATTGTAGTTGCAATATTATTTTTTGCTTTAGCTGCATTTTGCTTCGCACGTATCTGGACAGTTTTACAGTTTTTATCGGTATTTCTTCATAAAATGAAGAGACAAAGCAATGCAAAGACACACACACACACACACAGTGAACAAGAGTACAAAAGATTACAGAATGCCAATGCAATCATGAAGGTGAAGTCAAATTCCATACATTTCAGGCATTTTAGAAAGACATTTTACAGGCAGCATATGAAATAAGGACTAAAGTTAAATAGAGGACTACGGTTCTGAGGTTTAGATTGTGCTATTTACAAGCATGCCCACCACCCAGCAAAAAGTTTAACAGTGCCCCTGGGTAGTGAATGGCTCTAATGTTTGGCCTTTTTCCAAATTTCAGAACTCAGTTGTTTTTGGATTTATTGTATAAAGTGGAGCAAAGTGGAAGCTGACATGAATTGTGCAGATCATCCAAATTCAAGAAGCCCATTGCTTCTACTTCTACAGACAATCCAGGGACCGTAGTGACTCTGGTCAATAGAGAGAGCTGCCGTGACTCTGAATGCCAACAAGGCTGTCTCACATTCAAAGCTCATGCAATTTCATATCCGTATTTGGCAGAGATGCCTCTCTTCTCTCTGTCATTCTGCCTGAGCTGAATCAATGATGATCATGAGTGATACACAGCTAGAAATGACATTTCCCCCAGTGACTGTTCACAGGATTGGTTAAAGAAGAATACTTTGGAAGCATTTACATATTTATGGTGATATTTTAATTGTAGTAAGATATTACACCTACAGTAGAGTCACATTTTATTTTGAAATAAAACTATGATTCTGTTTTAAATCGCATAGCTTGTGTTTTCACGAGTTAAATTACTGGTTTACCATTCTTTACCATTACCCAGGTGCTTATTAATAATGGTCTGAATGTATCAGAGCTAGAGTACATGATACTGTAGCTATGAACAAGATTGTTTCAGGCAAAACAATAACAAGACCTACATCGCCATCTACTGGAAAAAAACATTTAACGGTAGTATAAAAAATCTGAATCACTGTACAACTTTATTAGATATTTCCCTTGAATTTTTATAATTGTTATGTTAATTTTGTTATATATGGGTAATATTTTATTAATTAAGTTTCTCCTTCTTTTCAGCCAATTTAGTAATTTAGAGCTTCTCTTGAGTGAATTTCAGTTGATACCAGGGACATAATGGGACCCACTTTACTGTGCATGTGCCCACTAAAATCACAGCAGTAATGTCTTTTTTATCCTGAATTGTTGAGCAGAACTACGGAACACACCCCTTAAATTCACTACAGTCACTACATTTCCATCAATTCCCCCATACTGGGTTCGTAGGTGGAGTGGTCTGGGTCATTTCTGTATGGATTCTGCATGTCCTCCCTGTGTCCACATAGGTTTACTCCAGGTACTCCAGTTTGAACCCACAGTCCAAAGACATGCACTCTAGGTTAATTTGTCTCTCTAAAATGTGTGTCAGTGCCCTGTGATGGACATTCAGGGTTGTACCTTCCTTGGCCCTGACTCAACCCAAGGACCTGAACATTTTGATGAACATTTTCATCATTTTATTAGGTTTCTCACACAGAGAAATGGACAAAAGCAAATATTTAAAAGACAAAGCTGCAATAGTTGCTCATATCTAGCTGTGTAATGACTAGTTACCTATAACCATATAACCGTAACTACTAAAGCAAAGGCATTTTAAAGTAGCAAAGGTATCAGACATGTTAGCATAAACATAATTAATGCAATAAATGAAAACATATTTAGTATACATTTGTTCTTAATTTCTCTTCCATACATAAAAAAACCACCCAATTTACTGTTAAATTATTTAATGTGGTTAGTGTTCATTTATTTTATTTTTATTCCCCTTAATCCTAGTCAGGGTTGTGGGTAAGCCAGTGCCTAGTCGATAGCACAGGGTCAGACCTGGACAGGGACAGGCACAAATCCATGACAGAGCACATGCAGTCACACACTATGGGTTCTTTAGAAACACCTATTAACCTAACATGCATGTTTTTGGAGTAAACCCACCCAAACACGGGGAGGACATGTAAACTCGTACCACAGATGCTACAGTTGTAAGGCAACCGTGGTAACCGTTGCACCACCCTGCTGCTCTCTTTAGTGTTTTAACAGGCTTATTTTTAAACCCCTATCAACCAAAATGACCATCCTGCTTTTCTTAGTCCAATGAAATGCCCCTTTCAAACTCTGTCAACTAGGCCAAATCTCTACGCATCATAAACGCGTTTATAACAGTCAAACATCAGTATAACAGTATAACTGTTACGAGATGCCGTAACTATCCTGCCGAAATACTTCATAGATCACATCGATGAAGGACAGAAATGTGTGAAGATCGATGATCCATCAAGTGACCGAGGGTCGGCTGCGACTGTACGGTTAATATCATATATATTTAAAATAAAAACCTGTTCTCTGATTGGATACTGAATTGGATACTGGTAATACTGTGTTTTCTCCACTAGGTGTCTCACTACATCAGTAAGTTTACATCCGTGTCTTATCATTTGTGGGATTTAATTCCTAAAACCCAGACCTGCTTTCCGTGCTTTTGTGGCTTTTATGTGCTTTTTATTCCTCTTCTTGTTTCTACAATCCATTTGATCATTTCCACTTACCTTCCACATTAATTTACGTTGTAGTTCTGTAATTGCAAACTGTAGTTCATCTGTTTCTCTATGCTTTGTTAATCCCAGTTTGCTCTGTTCTTTAATTGTATTATTATATTATAGTCAAACTAAGGCACTGTAACTTTTGGTAACAAGTGATGGCAATGATTGTGGTTTCCTTCTTTATTCTTAAGCAGCTTATATTAGTCAGTAACATATACATGTACAAACAGAATAATAACATTTCAAACCACCCTCAAACTAAAACGATCCTAAACTACACTAAGAAAAGCAAGCAGTCCGTAAATGTGCACTAAACAACCGAGACATGAAGAAGTCCATATGAGATTGTGACAGCTTGTTTGTGGTTTTGAGATTGGACACGTGTAGGTCACTTCTGGTAGCTCCTGTGAACAGAAAAAAAGCAAAATAAATGATTTATTAGTAAGAAACACATTTTGGGGAACTTATATTATATATTGTATACAAAAAACAATTACAAACTAATCAAACATGTAACTATTATCCCATGAGAGCCCACTGTGACGTGTGCAGCACATGTACTGATGCAGCTCTCTCCTTTTATTTAAAACCTTTGATCTTATAGGATAAATTATAATTTCTAGAAGGCCAGATTTTTTTAATTGCTTGTTCCTCGGCTGTCCCTACTTAAGAATCTACTGAGGAGGGAGGAAAAAAAATAATACATCTTTATTTTTCAGCACTTTTCAATTTCTTGAGGACTATGTGGAATCAATACAAGGAAGGAGGAAGAAATAAAAATATCAAACAAAAATATCTTCAATTAAATTAAAGTGAATCTGGAAAAAAATGTAATGTACAGAATTATACCGTTGGCTCTCCGCCAGAGGGCGAAAAAACTAAAAAAAATTTTTTTTTGCGGATCCGCGAAACAAGCAATAAAAAAAGGCCTCATTTAATCAAATATTTTAACCAATTAGTAAGATGTGATATCTGTTATTTCTTTCTATATTCTTGGATCCTTTTCATTACTGTATTTGTAAAGACAGTTGGAAGCGTAATAAGTAATAATACGATTTTTTTAAAATCTGAATTGACACTGGTTAACGGTTCTGAACGTCAGGCAGCACGGTGGCTCCGGGGGTAGCACTGCTGACTTGGAGCAAGAAAAGTCCAGGGTTCAATCCAAGGGTGGAACGACCTGGGTCCTTTCTGTGTGGAGTCTGTATGACCTCCGGGTGTCTGCATGGGTTACTCATGGTACTCCAGTTTCCTCCCACAGTTCAAACACGTGTGTTAGGTTAACTGTTGTCTTTAAAGTGGCCTTTATGTATCTGTGTGTGTATGTATGTATGTGATTGTGTGTGTGCCCTACAACATAATGATGGATTTGCACCCTGTCTAAGGATGCTCCTGCCCTTGCTCCCAGAGATGCCAGGTGGGCACCGGCTGGCCCACGACCTTGTGTGGATTAATCGGATGATAATGGATAGATGGAAGGATGGATGGTTCTGACTGTCTGTTTAAAATAATTTTCGATTAATTGCCCAGCCCTAGCTGAGATGTGCATTAATGCGTTTACGGGTAAATCGTTAACACTCAGTTACATTTATTTAAAATGCCCATTTTACAAAAGAGAATTGTTTCAATGCAGCATTTCAAATATGTAGCTTTAATTAGGCAAGATTAGGGCAAGTGGCAAAACATATTATTTGGTAAAAAGCTGACATTAGATTCACTCTGCCTTATTATGGGTTTTATAAAAGATAACATTAGTTATCTAAAAGGAAAATACTGTGTTGGCTGACCTATGCTGTACATGGTTATTTTGCTGAAACTGAATGCTGATAAATGTCCCCCAACACACACACATTCACGCGCACGCACGCACACACGCACGCACGCACGCACGGTATGACGGACAGAATCAATCCACTTATCAATCCCTACTCCATTACACATCTTACTATAAGCGCATGCCAGAATCTGTCTGCAAATTAGTGAGCAAACTGTTTTAGCTGTTAGTTTAACTGAAATGTCATTTGTATACCGAATTTCTGGAAACGCCAAAAAGCAAGCATGTTGTAATACTAAACACATTATACTACTAATACAAGTATAGTATTAGTAGTATAATGTAATACAAACAATAGTAATCATAATTTTAAACTCTTCTGTATCAGAACTGTATCGGCAGTTGTACACTTGAATCGGATCGGAACCAAAAAAGAGTGGATCAGCCATCAGTACCGAATGGCAAAAGAATCAAGAGTGTGACCTGCCCCCTACCTGAAATCTGAAGGATTTCGGATATTAAGGAGTTTCAGATTGCTTCCCCTGTATCTGAAATCTGAAAGCCTCAGTGCTGCAGGTTTAAACAAAATACTAAATGCTGCCAATAACCGATACGATCTTGGTATAATTAACCTTGCATTACTTTCTCACATTAAAGGTTAGTTTTCTCAGTGTGAGTTTACTAATGTCATTTTCACAATTGTACCTTCCTTTATTAAATGTGCCAAAACAAGACTATTTAAATGCCACCAACATCCAATCCACCTTTAACCGTGATCCTGCCTCCACATATCACATGAGCAGAACAACTTGTGTAACCGTGATCCTAATTAACGTTTAATCACGACTTTTCTGCCGGTTCCTGTTACGGTTACCCATGGTCCACACAGCAAGCCGCACTGGTGATAGTGGAACCGTTTGACAGGTGAATTTTAAAAAGTCAGGACTTAAAATGCAAGGCAGACTCAAGCCTTCCTGGCTACATTTTACCTAGGGTACCAGTACAGGAGCTGGCTGTACCCCAAAACTAGCACCATGCAAACCTCATCCATCACTGGTCCTAACCGAGAAACATTTCAGACCCTTATAAAACGTATACAGTCCATTCCGGTTAATGGGACCAGCCGCTTATTTGGACCAAATCCTAAAGTACCGAATCAAATCCTATTACATATGTGTAATGTTATTCACTTATTTGGACCAAAATTCCGCTTAATCGGACCAAAGAATGTGTACAATATGTAATATTACCAAATATTACCAAAGAAACACTTAGTCTCTGGCATCACTACAACGCGAGTTTCTCCCCAGCCCTCTACTGCCACCTACAGGTCTTTGCCTAACATTTCCATTTGCAAGAAAAAAGTAGCCACAAGTCGCTTCTTAGCCACAGCTAAAGCGCGTTAATTCACACTAAATAAGTTTTTTAAACGTTGACTCTAATTTAGTAAGAACTTGTTTTTTACAGTATTAGGCTTCACATGCTGAGTACCTATACATTGTGTTGTAGATCGTTTCGAAGTAGTTGTTTGCAAATTTCTTTTTCAATGAACAAACTTCGTAAGCAACAGTAGTTCTTGTTTGTACGTTTGCTAAACGTGTAAATCACACAATAAAGATTTAATAAACATTTAATATGTTGCATAGCACGCCCGGTATTGTAACATAGGAACATAATGTTCGTTTAATCGGACCAACCGGTTATTAGGACCAAACCGATCACGTCCCGATGTGGTCCCATTAACCGGAATCGACTGTATATACTTAATAGTTTGGTTTTAATGCACGTATACAGATCATCATGACTACATTTTATACACTCTATGGTTTCCTGTTATGGATAACGGTTTCCCACAGCAAGACTGACCGTAGAAGTGGCAGCTTTACCGTAACCGGGGTCAATAGCAAACCAGTGCAACACCAGCATCCAAAGTATTATTCAGACCAGTGGACACTTTCAAATTGGGTCCAGTTGACCCTGCCCATGCTATCTGGCTTTCAATGATGAGCATACATTTCACACAGCAAGTTGATCAATCAATTAATAACATCTTCCTTGGACTAAACTTGATCAGATATACACTGCTCACGTGACCAGTATATGTGCCACTTGTTATAAATAAGATGTACGGATAACCGTGACAACACTGTAGTTCCCTGCCAGTTTCATAATCGTGTTCCATAAAGCAAATTAGGTGGATGCTATTGGATTTCGGTCACTCAAATTAGGACTTGGCAACACATGGAGGATCCTTCTTCGTACGGTCCAGGTGTTGTGTCGTCACAGACGTGTGACTGCCAAAATGTGTACGGATTATGGAAGGTTATGGAACAGGGTGAAAGCTGTGTACGGGATGCCTAAACTCAACTGATTTACACGCAGTGGCACAAAGCATTTGGTGCCTGATGGCTGGCAAATTGGGCTTGTCCCCCCTCACACGCACACACACGCACACACACGACTCTGTAATTAGCAAGCTATCTATTAGAAATCATCCATGTATGTCTGAAACGTTTAAAAGCAAGCCGACATACCTTCACGAGATCCTGGGATGTTCAAATGTTAGAAGCCCCCAAACCCAGTCAGACCGCGCGCTCGTGGTTATAAGTGTAAATACGGAGGATTAAACGTACTTCACCCTTCTGGTGCTGTCCTATTTGAAAGGTTTCTCTTCAGGCTGAGCTCCAGGGGCGAGAGGCGGCGAATGAGGATGGCATGCTACTGCTCACTGACACCGAGTCGAAGGCATTTTTCCCCCCCTCAGAGCTTCATGAACCTCGGAACACGGAGAAGAAAACCGAAGCGTCTTCACCTCTGCGGACGCGTGCCAGGTGCAGTTAACGGTAGCTCTGAGGTAACGCTCGCTCCTAAACGTTTCCACCAGCTCCAGTAATGTCGGAACCGTTACAATTCCAGCATTAAAAGCCAATTCCTCAGCCACCGAACCGGAGAAAATGGACAGCGCTTATCCGCGTTCGTATTGACATTCCGTGCGTACGTTACTTCAGACTCCAGAGCCGCGAATGAGCGCGAGGTGGTAAAAAAAAAAAAAAAAGGAAAAAAGGAGCTTCAAGCGCTCACGTGCGCGCGCGCGCGCCACCGCCTGACCGGCTCGTTACACAACAGCTACAACCTATATATTTAGTTCATTTTCAACTATTTAGAAGTTGAAAATGCACAAAAGGAACGCAGACGTATTAATGAAATAATTTCAACAGCAATTCCAATTCAATTCAATTTTATTTATATAGCACTTTTTATAATGGAGCATTGTCTCAAAGCAGCTTTATAATATTATATTATTTTAAAAGGCAAATCCCAAATTGAGCAAACCTAGGGCGACAGTGGCAAGAAAAAACTCTCTGAAAGTGGTAGGAAGAAACCTCAGGAGGACCAAGACTCAACAGGGGACCCGACCTCCATGGGTGGCCTACATGCTAATTAAGTAAATACTTAAAAGTATATTAAATTATAGCAAAATTAGGTAAATCATTTAAATCAATAACAAATTAATCATAACATTTAAATTAGTAATAAAATAAAAAAAACTAAATTATAAAATTATAAAGTCCTCAGTTGGAGGTCCTTAGAGGCACACAATCTCCTAATGTCCAATGGAGTTCCTGCACTCTGGTGGGACTGGTTTCTGTTGATGGAGACCAGCAGAGCGACGCCGAGTCGGAAGAACCTCCAAGCGCGTGGCACTGGAACATCAGCTCTGAGAGAATTGACAAAATCTACAATTTTGCAAAACGATTTTTCTGTCAAGTAAGTCTACAAATTCAGTAATTGTAGAATTGTGTATTATTCAAACCTGCTGCTTACAATCTTTGTGTTAACCTCATTCATTCATTTACATTTACGGCATTTAGCAAAGGCCCTTATCCAGAGCGACTTACAACTTATACAGTCTTACAATTCAAGCAATGGTGGGTTAAGGGTCTTGCTTAAGGACCCAACTGTGGCAGCTTGGCAGAGGTGGAATTTGAACCCAGGACCTTTAGGTCCAGAGTCCAGTACCTTAACCACTAGGCTACCACAGTCCCTAGACTGGTAAAACACAGACATGGGAAAACCATGCATACTCCACATGGGCAGCAAATGGGGTAGGTCTCTGGCACTGTGAGGTAACAGTGCTAACCCCCATGCCGCTGTACTGTGTCATGTTTTAACTGTGGGTTTCCAAAATCAACAAAACCAGCAATTTGACCTGAGGTAAACTCAAACATATCCTACTCTATATGAGCTCCCCTATAATAAATAAGCACTTATGGGGTTTAGCTCAAGGGACTGAGATGCCCATGGTAGTACATATTTGTTCAGTAAACCATTTCTGTGCTGATCTGTACACGTCTTGGATCCTGTTGTTCTGTTGGAAGATCCAGCGATGACCCATTATTAGTTTCTTGGCAGCGGCAAACAGATTGATTTAAAATGTCTTGGTATTTCAGAACATCTGGAGAGATTCTGTAAAGGTTCACACAGCCTTTGGAGGAAAAACAGCCTCACAACATCAGACCCTCCAGCCAACTTAATCCCGTACATTAATTATTTTCGATGTAATCCTTATTTTTATGCCAAACCTACCTGAGTGTTTGTTGCCCAAATTCTCAAATAAAAAAGCAGAGAAAGAAATCATTGAATAATGTAATTGTAGAAGTCATTCAGCCATTATCTTTCGCTTAATCCACACAGGGTCGCGGTGCCCACCCGGTAACTCGGGGCGCAAGGGCAGGAACAACTCTAGATGGGACGTTGTAGGGCGCACGCACATACTCATGCACACAATCACACACTAAGGGCCACTTTAGAGATGCCAATTAACCCAACAAGCATTCCACATTTTTGGACTGTGGGAGGAAACCGGATTAAACCCACACAGATACAGGATGGACATACAGACTCCACACAGAAAGGACCCAGACCGCTCCATCCTGGGATTGAATCCGGGACCTTCTTACTGTGAGGCAGTGGTGCTACCCACCGAACCCCCGTGCTGCCCTAATTGTAGAACTTTATATGGTAAATGGAGCTAATAAAATGGAAAATCAGTGTGGAAAGGAGGTGTACCTAATAAAGTGATCAGGAAGTGTATATATCAGTGAATAATTCATACCTAATTCCTCCACATATTGTCCCTGCTTTTTCAGGTCAGGGTCGCTTGTATTATGAAATGAAAGGTTGGACCCAAAGGTGCAGGGCAGGGGAGAAGAACGACGTCAAATAACGCGGGAGAACACAAGGCGGCGCAAAAGGCTCCCCAAAGTACAGAAAATAAAGGGGGAAAGCGCAGCTGGGTCGTCTCCCAAATGAGGGAAAAGCCACCAGTTGGAAAGGGAGCGAATCGGCCGTGGAGCGGTCCGATCCACCAGAGGGTGAGCGCGAGCTCAAGCGTGCAGCGCGCACAAAGACGTGGAGTCAGGGCGCGTCCCAAATGGAGCCACACAGCTGACTGGAGGGAAGCTAGGCGGCGCGCAGAGCCGAGCCGAGCCGCGGAGCGGGGGGAAACCCTGAGTATGGCCCTGAACCGTAACAATATCTCTGAGCTTCCGCTCCTACGCGTCCGTCGACTCTAAACGCCCTGGTGGAACGGTCTGGTGGGTAGCCAAACTGGGCCTCAAAGGGGGATCGTCTGTGGGCTGAGTGCTGAAGTGTGTTGTGGGCGAATTCAGCCCACAGGAGTTTGTCTGACCAGGTGGCAGGGTCCTGGATGACCCTCTCGGATTGGCCATTGTAGTCTGAAGTGAGGCTAGCTGTAGCCCCAATGGCGCGGCAAAACGCTTGCCAGACTCGGCTGACGAACTGAGGGCCCAGGTCGGACACTATGTCCGTAGGGACGCCGTGGATAAGGATCACGTGCTGGAGGTTAGCTTGAACGGTTTTCAGGGCCGACGGGAGCTTGGTCATGGGGATGAACCGAGTCGCCTTGGAGAAGCGATCCACCACAACCAGCACGGCGGTGAAGCCCTTTGATCGGGGCAAACCGGTGACGAAGTCCATCGCCAGGTGGGACCAGGGTCGTGAGGGCACGGGGAGAGGCTGCAGAAGCCCCTAGGGGTGCCTCCTAGCACTTTTGTTGGCGGTGCATGTCTGGCAGGCACGGATAAAAGCCTGGAATGGGGAGAGGCTGCATTGACCATTCGATGGCCATCATTGACCATTCTGGGCCACCAAAAACTACGCCGCACAAACTCCAAGGTCTTAGTGACCCCAGGGTGAGCAGTAAGTTGGGAGGCGTGTCCCAACTGTAATACCTGGTCACGCACCGACGATGGTACGTAGAGTTTGCCGGGTGGTCCGCCCCCCAGATCGGGCTCCGTGGCTTGAGCCCGAGTTACAACCCTGGTGATTCTCGATTTTAGAGGGGCCAGGACTTGGTTGGGGGGTAGAATGGGCCCTGAGTCAGTCAGGGCGGAGTCCGGCTCCCAAAGGCGGGAGAGGACATTGGGCTTGGTGTTCTTGGACCCTTGGCGGTACAACAAGGCCAGGTTTTTGTGGTAGGTCCAAACCAGGAAAGGATGTCGAGCCCCTCCAGCCAGTGACGCCATTCCTCAAGGGCCAGCTTGACAGGCAGGAGCTCCCTGTCTCCCACCGGGTAATTACGTTCGGCAGGCATAAAGCAGTGATAAAAGAAGGCACATGGGTGCATCCTGTTGTCCGGTGGGAGTCTCTGTGAAAGGACGGCCCCCACCCCTACCTCGGAGGCATCGACTTCCACAATAAAAGGTTCGTCGGGGTCAGGTAGCCATAGAACCGGAGCGCTGGCCAAGAGCCCTGGAGTCGGTCAAAGGCTGCCTGAGCTTCGCTGTTCCAGCAGAAGGGAATTTTCCCCGTCAGTTCCGTGAGGGGGGCAACTACAGACATGAAACCGTGGATAAATCTCCTAAAGAAGTTAGCAAAGCCCAGGACCCTTGGAACCTGGCGCTTGGAAGTGGGAACCGGCCAGGCCTTGATGGCCGTGACTTTGGTCGGGTCCATTCGAAGGGACCCCTGCGACACCACGAATCCCAGAAATGGCACCTCGGACGCGTGAAAGGTCGATTTCTCCAGCTTGACGTAGAGATGGTGCTGTAGGAGAAGCGGGAGAACCCGTCGCATGTGCTTGATGTGGGCCTCCAAGGAGGGGTTGAAGATGAGGATGTCGTCCAGGTACACGTAAGCATACCAGTCCAGGGTCTCCCAGAGAACCTCGTTGAGGTAGTGCTGGAAGACGGCCGGGGCATTCATCAAGCCAAAGGGCATGACGAGGTACTCGTAGGTGTAATGAAGGCCATCTTCCACTCATCCCCCTTCCGGATGCGGATAAGGTTGTATGTGCTCCTCAGGTCCAATTTGGTGAAGACCCGCGCCTTTTGCAGGGATTCAAAGGCCGTGGCCATAAGTGGTAGGGGGTAGTGGTTCTTGCCCGTGATGGAGTTGAGGCCCTGGTAGTCGATGCAGGGCCGCAATGCGCCGTCCCTTTTAGCCACAAAGAAAAACCCAGTCCCGGCCGGGGAAGATGAGAGACGAATGAAGCCCTGTTGGAGGGCCTCTTTGATGTAGGTCTCCATTACCCTTCGTTGAGGGTCAGAGAGAGAGAAGAGACGCCCTCGGGGGGGGGGCAGGCAGAAGGTCGATGGCGCAGTCATAAGCGCGGTGGGGCGGCAGGACCTGGGCCTTGGACTGCCCAATTGCATGGGCTCTGGCAAGGGTGGCCGTCTGGGGTTCGAACCTGGAAACCTCCAGGAGGTGTCCTGGCCCCAGGGTGAGGGACGTCCACAAACTGTGGCTCGTTGGCGGATGCGATTGTCAAGGGACACTGCCAATTGGTAAAAGGCAGAAAGAGATGCCGGAGGGTCACGAAAGGCGAGCTCATCTTTAAGAGTCTCGTTAAGGCCCCGATGGAAAAAGCGAGTCTTTGTCCCATCCGGTCTAAGCCGCCAGACGGTCGCCCTGGGATTGTAGCTCATACACAAGTGAGCACTGAAGCAGGAATCCCCGACACTTATCAGGATCCCCGGAAAAACGCTCGGGCGGGGGCATGGGGGTCTCGATAGAAGGTCTGAAAGCAGACGCCTCGGCGCTGGGGGGCAGCCCAGCCACAGTGGCTTGGTCGAGGCGCTCAGTGAGGTGTGTAATGGCCACTTCATGTCGTTCGATGGCAGCTCCCTGGTGGCGAACTAACTCGGCGACATCTTGGGAGCCTGCTGGGTCCATGTTTGGGCCACGTCGTTCTATTATGAAATGTGAGGTTGGACCCAAAGGTGCAGGGCAGGGGAGAAGAACGACGTCAAATAACGCGGGAGAACACAAAAGGCGGAGCAAAAGGCTCCCCAAAGTACAGAAAATAAAGGGGGAAAGCGCAGCTGGGTCATCTCCCAAATGAGGGAAAAGCCACCAGCTGGAAAGGCAGCTGCAATTGAAGGAAAGATGAATGCGGAAAGTACAGACATATTCTGGAAGAAAACCTCTTCCAGAGTGCTCTGGACCTCAGCCTGGGCCGAAGGTTCACCTTCCAACAAGACAATGACCTTAAGCACACAGCTAAAATAACAAAGCAGTGGCTTTGGAACAACCCTGTGACCATTTTTGACTGGCCCAGCCAGAGCTCTAACCTAAACCCAATTGAGCATCTCTGGAGAGACCTGAAAATGGCTGTCTACCAACATTCACCATCTAACCTGATGGAACTGGAGAGGATCTGCAAGAAAGAATGGCAAAGAATCCCCAAATCAAGGTGTGAAAAACTTGTTGCATCATTCTCAAGAAGACTCATGGCTGTACTAGCTCAAAAGTGTGCTTCTACTAAATACTAAGCAAAGGGTCTGAATACTTATGACCATGTGATTTTTCAGTTTTTATTTTGCAATAAATTTGCTAAAATTTCTACATGTCTGTTTTTTGGGATACTGAGTGTATATTAATGAAAAATAAAATAAAGGTTTGTGGCTTCAATGAAACAAATAGTGAATAAATTAAAGAGGTCTGAACATTCCCACTGTACATGGGGGTGAACAGAAGCATGTCAAACTGGATGAGAGTGTCACAAATTGGCAGTTCACTTGGTCACCCAAAATTGCAAACATTTTTCAACAGTTCTTGTGAGATCCTCTAACACTCTTGCTACAGGGCTACTTCCAGCTTAAGAAGTGATTTGGGATGCAATGGATGGTTTGCCAGATGTCTTCAGAGCATGTTCAATGGAATTTAGGTCTGAACATGAAGGCCAGTCCATGCATTCATTTTCTGTCTCCTAAAGAAGAAAAGAAAACTGCTTCAGCAAAGGGTACCATTATAGGGTGCAGGACCTCAATATCTGACAGCAGTACAGCAATTCATTTTTGATGATGTGGAGCTCGGTACGACCACCAGTGCTGAATTTGGCCCAAACAATGATTCTATCACCACCAAAAAAGTCCCTTTCTTGCCGGAAACATGGTGTTCCTTGTTCACGCCAGATGAGGACATGATGATTGTCAGGCTTAAAACTGAACCGTGATTTATCTGAGAAAAGGAAAGTTACCTGTAGTTGAGCCTTGCAGAACTCAAATTGCTGCTGCCATCATAACATGGCAACCGCATGAGCCAGAGTAGATGGCCAAGTGCTGTCCTTCTGCTTTCATCAGGTCATGCTCACCAAAGAGCTACCCAAAATGTTTTTTTAAAATTTCTTTTAGAGAAATTATTATTAAATAATTTTTTTAATTATTAAATTATTAGTAAATTATTTCAACTGTACATATCAAATCTCAGTAAGGTATACAGGGTAAGTCAACGTTTTTCCACCTACAGTGGCCCTAAAAATGTAGAGGTCTGTAATTTTTATCATACGTACTGAATACAGAAATCCTTAATAATAATATAATTATTATATATAATATAATAATAATAACTTAATAAATGGTACAGAAACCTTTACAGAGGTCAGATATTTCATGTAGTTATTGACTAAGTTTACACACACTGCAGCAGGGATTTTGATCCACTTCTCCATACACATCTTCTTCAGATCTTGAGATTAACAGAAGATCTATGGGCAACAGCTTCGTTGTGAGCAGACCTATGTGGTTCGGGAACATGACAGACTTTAGCACCAGTATGAATTAGTGCGTAATAGAGTTTGCTTGAGTTTAATAAATAACCAAATACAAAAGGGCACATGAATAAATACCATAATTAATAACATTTCAATGTATTACAATAGGCTATATGAAACTGTCAGTGGATGCATTACATTGCTGTCAGCACTAGGGGCACCTGGTGCACATGCTGCTGTGCTGGATTTCATCTATTGAAGAAGCCCAAGCATGCTTTTTAAGCCAACTCACTCCTACCTCCTCTGACCAGGGAGGGCTGCAGAGGGCTGTAGTGTATCATGATACTGTTTTTGTTTGAATAAAACTGTATAATTTTAACAATAGATAAACAGTCAGTTAACCAATTTAATTATTTGAACAAAATACCTATACCGCTCACAAAATTAGAGGATACTTCAGTATTAAATAATCCATAATTAAATATTTCCAAATTTTGTGAGCAGTGTATATTGGTAGCTTTATAGCAAACTACAGAAGGGTGTCAAACACAGTATATCCAGTTAACACCTCACCAGAAGTTTAGCCATTTAGCAAGAATTGTAACAAATGGTTATAGAAATGACTTAGCCCTTCAGAGTTCATACTGGATTTGTGCTCACTGAGAGAGCTAACCTAATCACTTCATGAAATTGAAATCTTTACAATCAAACATGTTTCTTTACATTTTGTTCTTAAACATGGGATTCCTAACATATTAGTTTTAACTTGTTTGCAGCAAATGCTGAAATCTAACTTGTAGAGTTAAAGTTAGCAGTGTCCACATGGTGGATTTTAGATCTTTTGAAAAATCTGTTTCACTTTGTTAGGTGTGGGTACTCTTTTGGTTGTACTGTTTTTTTGTCATCTCAGTTCCCTTCATTACTAACTGTATACGTTAATATTTAGTCATTTTCTCTTTTATCAAGCAACACTAAACATTACTGGCATAGCTTCAAAAGGATGCCTCACTGGATTTTTTCCAGTAGCGTTCATTATCCATAAGCATTTACAATGACACAAAATTATTTTTTCACATTATAAAGTGTTGCTCCAGAATCATACATGGCAAACCACCTTTCATACTTTCACTTCTTTTTAGATAGCAAGAGGTTCTCTTATGGTCTGGGTAAATAACTAAATAAATACACAAATAATCACACAAATGGAGTACAATAATAATAAAATTAAATGTATTATCTATGTGAAACTGTCAGGGCTGCACAGCACTGCTGCTGACACAAAAGGTGTACTGTTGTGTTGACTTTGTCTATTGCAGACCCCTAAGCACACTTTTCAAGACAAATCTGTACTGCTTTAGTGCAAGCTTGTGTAATGCTTGTGAGATACATTGGCTGGAAGCCACAGCGCAACCATGTGATGTTAACACCTTTAGCATTAATAGGCTGCACTAGCAAGTTGCACATGGCTGACATGTTATTAAGCTGAAGACACAAAATCATTGCAGTTTCTTTATGCAGAATGCTGCTGGGAAATAGTTCACTTATGTGTGTATGTTAAAGACAAAGAGAAACAGAAAATACAGAGAATGCTGAGAAAGTGAAAGAAAGTCCTAAGTGTAGAGTGGGACAAGAAAGGTAGACAGACAAACTCAATAGGTAATATTAGCTTAACATAAGTGTGAAGCTTTTAAAGCAGGCGGGAATTAAAGACAAAATCATTAAGCTTGTGTGGGCCCGGGGGGAGGGGGGGGGGTTGGGGCAGAAAACATAACACTAATTGGGATTTAGTGAATTCAAAATCATTCCAGGCTAAGCTCTTTATATTCTCATGATTTGTAGAAACCATTTTGAGATCCTTCCTACCATTTTATTGTTCAGTTCTTTGTTTAATTTTTAATGCAGAACCATTCACACTGAGATCCCAAAATATCATTTTCACTCATACTCTTTCCTTTCCCCATATGTGTGTATTATAACATGGCCTTGATTAAAATGTTGGCTCTTGGCTACGATGTTGTTTTAAAATCTATAGCATCCTTGAGTCTGGTTAAGGGCTCTTCTTCTTCTTTTTCTTTTTCTTCTACTTATTATTATTATCATTATTGCAAAGGCTGAATTCACCTCTAGTACTCCCAGGGGAGAGGCCAGTATAATTCTCTACTAAGTTCTGAAAAAGTGACAGAAAAAGGCATGCATAATTTAGCTTATGTAATTCAATGGTCTTTTTAAAAAAAATAATGACTGGTTTTCTGACCTTCCAGACCCCCCGGATCCCCCAATACAGTAAAAGAAAACTGCACATTTTAAAGTGGTTTTTTATTGTGGCCAGCCTAGAGCACATCTGTGCAATAATCATGCTGTCTAATCAGCACTGATATGCCACACCTGTGAGTTGGATGGATTATCTCAGCAAAGGACAAGTGCTCACTGACACAGATTTAGACACATTTGTGGGCAATATTAGTAGAGAAAAGGCCTTTTTCTGTACTTAGAAAAAGTTTTAGATCTTTTGAGTTCAATGGGAGCAAAAGGAAGTGTGTTTGTTTATATTTTAGTTCAGTATATACTGTCAGTGTGTTTATACCCTTTTGCTTTTTGCTAAAATAAGTAAAATAATAGTAAGAATGAGTAAGTACGTAAGTGAAAACAGAATTAGAATTTTTTTGGCAAATATTTCGAAATTAAAACACAAAAATTATGTACAAGTATTCATACTTTTTGCTCAGTACTTAGTTGAAGTACCACTGGCAGCAATTAAAAACTCCAGTCTGATGCATGTGGATTTGTGGATTTTTCACAATTCAGCTCTGCAGATTCTGTCAAGCTCTGTCAGATTGGATGGAGACCACTAGTGGACAGCATTTTTTGGGTTTCTGCATAGATTTGATTCTGCATATATTGATTGGATTCAAGTCAGGGCTCCCACTCATTCACATAGTTGTCACCACTGTCTCCACAGCCATTGCTGTGATGTCCTGGTTTGTGCCTAGGATCTTTGTCTTGTGCTCTAAGGTTTTTCCCTCAACTGTGACCAGTCTCTCTGTCCCAGTCAATACAAAACAAAAGCACAACATGATATTGTCTACAACATTCTTCATTATAAGGATGGTATTGAGCAGGTGATGAGCAGTGTTAGGGTTCCTACCTCCTCTCGGATCTTGCAGCCGTCCTCGCAGGTCGCCATTACAGAGCTATCGATGAAGCGGCATTTATATCCTCTATCTCATAATGTTTTGATCCTGAACAGCTGAGCCATGGCCTATAAAGGCGTGATGTTAAGCGTCGTTCGGGACCGGGTCATCGTGGTTCTACCGGGGTTCCATCTTCATCCGGTGCGCGCGTTTGATCAATGGCGCCTGTGCGCTTATCCGTGCGTCCCAGAAATAGCTGGTAAGATCCGAGAGCATTTAGAGCTGGCGGATCGGTACGGGCGGGTAACCCCCGGAGCTATTTATTTATTTAGGTGCACTTTTGGTTTTCCTGTTCCAAACTCGCGCGCTCCTCGCTCAATCCGCAGTCACGCGCGTTCGGTCCTCGCAGCCTACTTAGCCTCCCTTCAGCCGGGAGTTGGGTCTGAATAAAACACTTCCGGTCTGACTTACTTTGTTTTCGGGTTCGCGCTCGCCCCCTGGCGCTTCGGCGCCGCTCGCGATTTATTCGCATTCACGTTTGTTGCGTCCCGTGTATTTAGTTTATTTTTGCGCGTTGGCGCTTTGCGCCTATTATGTGTGGTGCACACTCACACTATAATGGCGTTTATGGGCTTGTATGTGCGCTCTTTTGGCGCTACAGCCCCTTCCGCCTTTTCTCCTTCTCCCTCGCGCTCCATGCGCGTCAGAGCTCACGTTCGCCCTCTGGCGCTTCGCCGTCCTTTTCCACTCAATACGGCAGCAACTCGGTCTTTGTGTAAAAGGACACTGTCCGGTGCTCTTGCGCTCTATTGAGTTGGACTCTAGTCGTGGCTGGCTTGAGGTGTGTCCTGACTAGAGTAACCACCGGGGAAAGATGCACTCTATAAGACGTATCCCGGTCTTGTTTTTTTTATTCTTGCATGCACTTTCGAGCACACTTTTGCCCTCTGGCGTTCGGATCACCTCCGTGCCTCAAACCCTAAGTGACGTCCTGCAAGCTCTGCTTTATACAGCTCTGCCCCGACTGACGCTGTGGTGTCCTGTCGTGACAAGTTCGCGCGTTGCTCCCATACGGTGAGCAACCTTGGCGTGCCAACTTTATACTTTCGGTTTTTGGTTGGTTAGGAGTCTCTAAGCTCCGCCCTAATACCCCTTTTGGTTGTTTCTCATTATTTCCCAGTTTCTTATTATACGTCGTGGGTTACACCTATCCCGCATACCTGGGTCCATAATTAAAAACACCAACCGTTATCGTAACACAATCATATATTTATTTATTTTATGTATTTTTTAGTTATTTATTTCTACAACCCCAATTCAAATGAAGTTGGGGCATTGTGTAAAACATTAAAACAGAATACGATGAAATGAAATCCTCTAACCTATAGTCAATTGAAAACACAACAAATAATTTTTAATAAAAACAAATAAAAACAAATATGTTTTGCTTGGAAAGTGCTTGGAAACTGAGGACACTAATTGTTGAAGCTTTGTATGTGGACTTTTTTCCCACTCTTGATTGATGTACAACTCCAGTTGCTTAACAGTCTGGGGTCTCCGTTGTCGTATTTTGCGCTTTGTAATATACATTTTCAATGTAAGACAGGTCTAGACTGCAGGCATGATGCCTTCAGATATGTGCAAGTTACCCATGCCATGGGCACTAACATACCCTATTACCATCAGAGATGCTGGCTTTTGAACTCTGATCTGATAACAATCTGAAAAGTTCCCGGAGGACATGACGTCCATGATTTCCAAAAAACAATTTAAAACCACAGGCCACAGGACACTTTTTCACTTTGCGTCAGTCCATTTCAAATGATCTTGGGCCTAGAGAAGCCAGTGGCATTTATGCACGTTGTTTATATATGGCTTTCACTTTGCAAGGTATAATTTTAACTTGCACTTGTAAATGAAGCAACTCACCATTGCAAATCTGATTGATTGATCTATCAATTTTGGAAACAATTCTATTCTTCTTTGATATGCTACATGACCATCTTCCCATTGGAAAAAAATACATAGCCTAAAGGATAGGGCCCCCTTGCTGGGGTATTCAGATATGTCATTTTCTATTATATTTCTCTCTCTCTGCAACTGCAACCTTTTTTTGATGCATTTATCAGAAAAAAAACCTATTGTAAATCGAGGGGAAACTGTGCACGGATACAAACAAGATAGACATAAACAAGCTCACATACACACAGCACCGTGGTGTTGTTCATTCATTGGCCTGCACTCTAGTATAATGACCCAGACTATATTGACCATGACTTTTGACCCTTAGAACATTGTGTGAATATGTTTATTCACCCCTTCAACCCACAGCACATTAATCATGTCTGTCATACCTGAGTGTGTGTGTTTACTTTGGGTTATTGCTCTGTGTACAGTATGTTTTGTGCAAAATATATTTTTCTGTCATTTGTTGACAGAGTATTTTAGCACGGATGAAGTGAAAGGTTCTTGGGTGGTCCTCTGTTTGGGTGTGTGTAGATAGTAAAAGGTTTGGTATGTGTATCTGTGAACAGTGCATTTTTGGAGAGGCCTGCAGCTGCTGTACAGATATGGTCCAGCTGGACACAAGAGAACACACATCTATGGTCATCTCACATCTTACACACTCATCAACACACACAATTTTAAATCTCACAACACCTCCATGGACAGTAGTGGTGATATACTCCAGCTTGATGACAGATTTCTTTTCTGACCCTTTGGTGGCACTGGGAAAAATCTACAAAGTTTATTCTGACCTCAAATTAGCCAAACAAACAAAAATGCACATGCTGGCTAGGGGGTTAAGATCTCACTGATTCACTTCCAATTACACTTCGTTTAGCCACACACACAGTGTATATTGATTTAGATTCAGTGTTATAAACATTTTAACTTTTATCAGCTGAAACCAGCTGTTGTATGTTCACCACACAAATAACTCTGTGTCCACTCAAGATCAACGATTTAGTATCAGATAAAATAAATATATTAAATAGAAGCCCACAAAAGGAAATATTAAGCAATTAGAGATGACTCAACCATTACGGCTCCTTTTTTCTATTCTGTAACCACAATGGAAATGTTTATGAGTTAACTGACTATCTGAACTAACTATATAATATTATGAAGATAAATGTATTTTAAGACAATTTGCCTAATGTGACAGCATGGGTGGGCGAAATCTTAGTCAGAGAATATAATGTATATTATGTGTATGTGAACATATTGAACAGCTTACAAAATTATAACAATATTTTATTGTGGTGAAGGCCTCCCAGTTTAAAGTTTACATATATAGTTGATATCATATTGATCTCCCTAGAAATTCAAACTGAAGGACGTTTGCATTCATATCTTACTTTTTTAAAAGTTGATCAAATGCTTTCAAGCAATAATCCACGACTCTCTAATTCAGAAACAAAAGGGAAATTTACATATCTGAATACACCAGCAGCACATGATGGGTGACATGGGCCCTATCATTTAGGCTATGTTCAGAGCATGGATGCCATCTTGAAAGTTGCCACATTGGAGTTTTTGCCACAGTTTTTTCTACTGGTAAGGTGGTCATGTAGCATATCAAAAAAGACCACCATTGTCTCAGAAATCATATGCCATATGATATGATATTTATTGCAGATTTGCAATATCTCTTGTGGTTATCAACACAGAAAGATTAAAACAAACCAAAAAAAACACAGCTGCTGTATCATAACTGCAGACTTCAACAAACTGACTATGTGTCTTTTGACTCACTCTGTATCCTGTGATTTTTGACACACCTTATATACTGTTGATTCCGGTTAATAGGACCACCGGTTAATGGGACCAGCCGCTTATTCTGACCAAATCCTAAAGTACAGAAACAAATCCTATTAT
>JAVSBV010046846.1:0-24329 GCA_033117975.1 Parotocinclus spilosoma
TTTATAATGCAACTTATATGCATTTTCCATACAGCCCAAACCTTTTATTTTATTTTCTTATTTATGGCTAGAGGGAGTTACAGATGTGCTTAGTTTTAAACTCCAACTTCTAAATTCAGTGCAGTCATAACAATATGGCAGTCACAACCTCATAGCAATCAATAGGTCAGTGCTTGGTGAGTGATTGCTGTGTTGCATAACAAATCTATGGTAGTTTTACAAAACCATGTAAACCATATATCCCAATACTGAAAGATGCTTGAAAATGTTCCCATATGCATAGTACAAACTTACTTGAGTGATTTTATGAAAGCAAAAATAAAGTACAGCACTGCTGAAAGACCAGCTTTAAATGTCACTGAACCCTTATATGGTTTCTTAAGTTCAGCCTCCTTGAATCCCTCTCTGGGTAATTTGATAGGGGTGCAGAGATGGAAAAGAGACAGGGTTGTTGAGACTGAAGCTGTATTTGCTGGTTTTGGCACCAAGCATGGAAGGCTAACTGATTTAGCATGAACTGTTTGCTAAATGTTTCCCTGCTCTTGGATCAAATGAAACAAATGTAAGCAAAAGTAACTTATGTCCATTAGGTAGGCGTATATCTTAAAATACATACTAATAATTATATATGATAAAACATATTCATAAATGCATTTGTGAATTCTATAAATATCAGTTGAACACTGAAATCCCATGTGATTTGCCCAATCACCCTATATAATAGTGAAAATGTTACATTACCATATGTAATAAACACATTAACTGTAAAACACCACGATCTAATAAACAGTAAATGTAGTTAAGATGCTAGCGTGGTGGTTTATAGTGTAAAAATAAGAGGTGCAGATAAATACAGTTTCTGTGACACTGCATTCATATTTGCTATAAAGTTAGATTGTCCTATAGTAGAATGATTTAAGTTATTAATATATATTCATTATTTACTGTAATTATATTAGCATGCATTGAGCAGCCAAAGCTGCTAAGTACATTGGCAATTCTAGAACATTCAAGGTGGAGGAGACAGGCTGGAACCAGTGGCTAGGTTGGAGGAGCCAAGTCCACCTAAATGTGCATTGAAAACATTAAAGGGTTAATTAATTAACTCACTCCCCATATTGGGAATTTGCATATTGCTATGTATACGTTTCAGCAAATTACAATAAATAAGATACATTCCAGAACGTTAAGGACCTTGCTCAGTTATTATTATTATGATTATGATGATGATGATGATGATGATGATTATTATTATTATTGTTATTATTATTAGTATGGCCTTCCCTGAGAAGATAACAGAACAGTGCTAAAGTAAAATGACTCTTACGGAGGTTATACACTGCTATATGTTGATGTACAGTATATGGAGTATATTTGGAGTAAAGTGATAGGGACACAGTGAAAAACGTGTAAATCTGGACACACTTTAATCTTTCCACTCCATATAATGTATCATCAGTGGAAACATGGGAGGACTCGGTTAAAAGGGTTTGGCGCATGCGTTACCTGGAAACGGTCTGTAAACACGCGTGCTGGGGGTAAGAAGCTATGTTCATGTTCATGGTCGCTGTCAGAGCAGAGGATTACAGGCAGGATCACAGTGAGTTAGTTTTAACTACAAATTACAAAATTGTCTCTTATGTTATAGCGTTACCGTAAGAGATACATTGGAAACAGTGGAAAAGACCCTCTTTGAAGGATGGAAGAGGCTTAAAGGTACTTGTCTCAAAAATAGCTTCTTCAGGAGGTGGGAAGCAACTCAGCAATAAATCAGGGCGTTGTAATGTAAAAAACTTTGCTATGTTGCTTCAGTTTGAAGTGGAACGTTGTTTTTATTCAAAATGCACAACATAACAAAGGACAGTAATGCCCACTCAGTCTGTTACCATTTACAGTGAGTAATAATGGAGTTATTGAATTAATTCACTCTTGATGTTAAATCACGATATCGATCAGGCCACATTGTCTATCCCATAGGCATGTCCAGCCCTTTTTATGCTCAAGCATCTCTAATTTTGAGTCCCAGCACAACTAAAAAGAAAAAGTAAAAAGTCTTAAAGTGTTTTAAATTGTTAAAACCACAGAAAGTAAACTGGTTAAGGCTTACATTTTTAATGTTTTTTTATTGCTTGATTGTCCCTCGTTATATTTGACTACGTAATTCAATTTTTATCACTTTGTCAGGATGATGATTTGTTTTTAATAGATTTGTTGGTGTCGATAGTCTAAAAGTATGTTTAAAAGGTACAGGTATCGTTGTTTTTGTTTTTGGTTGTTTGTATGTTTTGTTTTTATGAGGGGATGCTCATTGCATGCTCGGAACACTCATTTCTGATCCTAGAATTGCAATGCTGATCCATCCTTAAAACTGCTTTTCTACAGGGTAGATCTAGCTTGGTAGATCTAGTGTGACTGTCAAGTATGTCAGTTTGAGTTCTTGGTTTTGTCCTAACACAAAAGAAATATAGGGTTAGGGTTTTACATATATACAGTATTTCTTCTGAAACCTTTGCAGAGCGAAACTCAGCCAAGTGTGTTTTGTTCATTTTCTGATGACTGATTCAGATTTGCAAATCAACTGTGGTGTGAAGCCTTATGCAGGCAGTATCTGATTACCATGTCTCATTCTTCCATTGTTTCTGTAGGTGTGACGTATGATGTTCTCACATTCCTTTATCTACAATCACATTGTTCATCCTCTGTTCTGTTGAAACCTCATATGCTAACTGTAATTGTAATCTTAACTTCTACGGACTAGATGTGTGTATCAAATGCTTCCTCTGCAGCCTCAACACATGACAAGTAAGACACACAAATAAACATACATTGAAATAGTCGCATGGTAAATGTATCTAGTTAAAAAATGCGTACGTGGGAAATAGTGCCCTCTCTGCAGGCCAGGGTACGGTGCAGTCGTGTGAGTCTTCCTGTATTAAACGTGGACAGACTGAGAGCGGCCAAGGCTCTAGTGAACAAAGCTGTAAAGGTCAGTGCAGACTGAGTAATGCCATTTCCATTTAACTCAAGCTTTAATTCACATATATTTTCTTTATAAAAGCAACAATGCTAGCATTGCATAATTTCAAACTAATCTCTAAATGCAACAGCTATTGTAAGTGCCATTACCATGCACAATCATTTCTTCAAGTGCTCAGGTGGCAGAACTGTCTAATATGCTAGCCCAGGATTCTTTCTGATCAGGCAAGAATGGGTATGTCTTATGGTGGGGAGGAATACAATAGCTAAACCTGCAGGGGAAAACGTGAAAAACAAAAAAATAATGTTCTGTCATTAGTCATCAGCGTTTTTTAAGCTACCCCTCTGCCTGCCAATTAGTCACAGGGGCAGCTATCCACAAAAATTAAGCCTATAAAACAATAAAAATATATTTGCAGATTTTGAATTAGCAGCTTATTCTTTTAGAAATATACTAGGGCACTAGGGGAAGTGTAGTGTCAGTTGGAAATTTGCATGGTGTGTCCTGTAATTCTGCTCAGGTAATTAGGGACAGGATACTTTTTGCCACCCTGATTTTAGTGGGACACAGCAACATTTTAATAAAGTGAGTGAACCCCATTTCCAACGGAAAATAAGAAAATAAACTCCATTATAAGTAAACCCAAAGAGAAATTATTATTATTATTATCATTATTATTATTATCATTCAATAGTATTTTTTAAATGCTATTTAAGTAAAACTTTTACAGTAAGCTCCAGAATTATTACCCCTAAAAGGAAAAAAAACATGGTGGACATGGTGTTGCTTTTTTTATTTGTGAATTATCAAGCTTCCTACTTTTGTTGACTATTGTTGACTTTATGTTTCTGTTCCAGTGATGTAGTAAGTCATTGATGATCATGTAGATTATCTTAAAATAATTTATAAATGTGAACATGCTTCAGCTACATCATTAAGTCATTCATGAGAGTCATTAGACTAATAAAATATGGTGTTTGTAAAGTCAGCTCTAAATTTGCATATCCATGTGGATCTGAAACTGCTATTTAGAATAAATCTACAAGAGACCGCTTGATTCCTCATCCCTGTGTGTCATCCAAAGTGTATTTTTATTTAATAACAATTAGGTGCTAGTGCATACTGTTTTTTAATCATTTTGACAGAATTCCACAAAATCCATATACTCTACATGCATTATGTAATGTGTCTTCTTTTAAAGTAGCAGCAATGATTTGGAGAGACTTATTGTCATACCTTTTGGTTAAAAAGCAACATTCTGTATTATAAATGTTTAGAAATACAGTCATTTACAATTAGCAGAGACTTTTATCCAGTGTAGCTTAAACCTGTTACAATCTTATAATGTGCAATCAAAACAACTGTGACTGGGCCTTGTTCATACACACACAGACTTAACCTAACATGTCTTTGGAATCCAAAGACCATCCAAATCCAAGGAAACAATGCAAAATCACATTGCATGCATGCACATATGAAAAAGTGTACGTTTTCTTTTTTTATTGTTAAATGCTACAATATATAATAAATGTGTACTACCTCATAATTAGCCACTGAATAAAATAAAAGTAGGTATAAAAAGTTGTAGGTAGAGGTAAGTAGTGATTCAGAATGCTGTTTACTGTAATGCACTATATGGGGAATTCAGGCAAAGGAGTTTATTGGGGTTTAACCATACTTTGAAATCAGTCTAGACCTACATGGATCTTTGTTAATGGTGATGATGCAGGAGAAGAAGGTATTCTCCGTGCAGGGCCCGTACCCTGTGATCCGTAGAGCTCTGCGGGCCAGAGGCTGGGTGGAGCGACGTCTTCCACGTCAATCTTCACAGAGTCGTCGCCCTGGAGAAAAAGAAACAGAGGTCGTGGACGAGACTGACAGCAGTGATGATTATGATGAAGATGGTAAGAAATTACAATATTTGGATACACTATATTTAATGCATAAATTGAATGTG
Organism: Parotocinclus spilosoma; assembly: GCA_033117975.1. Lineage (NCBI taxonomy): Eukaryota > Metazoa > Chordata > Actinopteri > Siluriformes > Loricariidae > Parotocinclus > Parotocinclus spilosoma. Next base: position 4,935 of record JAVSBV010046846.1, read on the forward strand.
AGGCTAAGGTCATTTAAATGTTTGGTTAACAGTTGGTGACCTATTGTAACGTTGCCTTAGACAGAGATTCTTGGCCTGGACTTGTGCGATTGAGGTGCTTGCATGTTCTCCCTCCGAGTGAGTGGGTTTGTTTGTGTGCACTTCCTGTGGAAAATGGTGTGCTCTCAAGTGTTGGTTTCTACCTTGTGCCCTGTGTGACTGGCTAGGCTCTGGCACACCAAGACACTAAATTGGATTAAGTGGGTATGAAAATGAATGAATGAATGTAGGATAAAGCCATCATGGTTTAAGGCTAACGTCACAGACATGCATCAGTCTCAACATCCTTGGAAAGAATATGTCATCAGTGACATCATCTTTATCTCTGTGAGTGTGCAGACAGAGGACAGGACAGAGTCAGGGAAGATGACACTGACAATATGCATGATATCATGGTGAGCTATGTTTCATTATATTGCAAAAGCTAATGTGATTGCTATCTTTCTATATTGGTCATTTGTTAGTGTTATTTGTTGATTATAAAGAACTCCCCAACCCTTTTTATTATCATAGTCTCGTCTGGTGCGCAATGAAACCACATATTTGTACTGGACAACAAGAAGAGATTCAGTCGACTATCTGTTGTTACGAAAAGATCAGATGACTAATCATTATGCAAAATCAGGGTCCTTCACCACCAAGGTTTAAACACAATCTCTAAACCCTCTCATGTGCACAATTAGAGCTGTTGTGACAATTAAATATACATATATTATCTGTTTGTGCCTCATATGTATCTGTTTGTGCCTTAGGTGGGCTTGTGCATAAGTTTGAGAAATCTGCAGTGGTTTGATTCAACAGACCCCGACACTTTTTTCCCACGTTGTTATCGTCTTTCAGCAGTGGACGAAAAACAAGCTTTTATAGGTTAGCACCACATTTGTCAATTTTTAATCCGTGACTGTGCCTCAGTGTGATTAATTATGAAATCAAGCTTTATCCACTAGGGGGCAAATCCATGCAGAAGATTATTTACCAGCAGTTTCTGATTTTATCTTTAAATTACCAGACATTGAATTTGTCATTCCAATATACGGAAATAGTAAAAGTGATACATCACCAATTGATGGAGTTTATCCATATATTCAACACTATTTTCCATCTAGATTGGACCTGTGCACATAACGTTCTTGCATTGTATACATTTTGAAGATACATAAGCAGCATGCCAAATAAATGCACTTTGCTGCCACCTTGTGTATGCATATATAGATACAGACAATATACACACCTGCGCAAACAATTATCAGAAGGTTGTTTCATGCAAGTTTTGCGTTTAGAAACTTTCCTTTGCTGAAATGGCAGACAGACTGATTTTTTGTCAGAACAGTTGTGTGGAGTAATGAAGTAAAAGGTGTCATGATTTGGAGAGCCTTCTTAGCTTGATTGGTGAGGTGCTTCACTTTAAAAAGTCAATGAATGCTTTTGGGGCAGAGGATAATTCCTTGCTTCCCACAATTTAAACATTGTTTTCTAAAGAGGAATGACCATACATTAAATTCAAAAAGACAATGCTTTAGAACAGGTTCTCCAGGCTCATGTTTTGGCTTGATCAAAGTCCAGATTTAAAACCCAGAGAGGATATTTGGTCTTACCCATCAAATACAAAGTAGCTGTGAAGAGTTTTTCAACTACTTGTCAGCTGGTTTAAGCCAGTTGTAAAAATGGTTTGCATGTTCACTCACACAGCTTCAACAATAAATCAATTGATCACAAAAAATGTTTGAAACTGTTACAAGAGACTTTTTCATACCAAAATCATTGTCTTTATGCAGTCTGCACCTCTATAGTGCACATCTGTACTTATATAGAGCCCATACTTATGGGCTTGTGATACAAATACAGAACAGCCTGGAGTTCTTTTTTAATCATCCATGAAATGGGGTCTGGTACACTGCTCACATGAATTAGGGAAGATTTCAAAATTAATATAAAGAATATTCCACAAGAACTGCTGGACAATCTGATCCTGTCCATATCCCATCACTGTCAGTGTGTCAGATGTCACTTGCTACTCAATTACCATAATTGAGTTTGCATCTCAGTTCCATAATTGAACAACTTTGTTTAACTTTTCATTTGCTTTTCTGATTATCTTGTTTTATTAAAAAATAAAGAAAAATGCTTCCTTTTTTAATCACTTCATATTAATTTTGAAATATCCCCTAATTTTTCTAATTAGTGTATTATTGCAAGTCAATTGGTAAACATTTTCTACTTTGATAGCAGTGGTGGCCTAGCACTTGGAGGTGCTCAATCATTACCCAGAAGTGTTACGAGATGTGGTAGATTTTTATTTGGACCCAAGTATGCGGGATAAGCATATCCCATGCCGTATAATAATAATAATGGGGAAATAATATAGAACAACTAAAAGGGATAAAGAGCGGAGCCTCAGACTCCTAACATAATAAAACCTAAAGGATAAAGGGGCGCGCCAAGGTTGCGTCCCAAGTGGCAGCAACGCGCGACCTAGTCGCGAGAGGACGCCAAAGCATCAGTCGGGGCAAACGTGCATAAGGCACGGTTGTGACGTCCCTTAAATGGCGAGTCACGGAGGTAGTCCAAACATCATGGACTGAAAGTGAGCTCGAAAGTGCATGCAATACTAAAAAACCAAAACCGGGATACGTCTTATGGAGTGTGTGTTTACCCGGTGGCTACTCTAGTCGGGGCACACCTCGACCGAGAACGAGAATAAATCGCGTGGAGCGCCGAAGTGCCAGAAATCGAGCGTGAGCTCTAAAACGAAGAAGCCAGACCGGGAGTGTCCTATTCAGAACAAACTCCCGGCTTGAGTGAGGCTAGGTAGGTGCCGACGACCGAAGAGCACGAGCTCTGACCGTGCAAGGAGCGCACGGGTACGGGATGGGGAAAACCCTCAAAGTGCCCCTAACAAACTAAGTATCTCGGGGGTTACCCGCTTATACCAGCCCACTATCTCTGGGGAACGTAATAGGGCGCAAGGGCGCCAGTGGTCAGACACGCGACCAGAACGGAGATGGAATCCTGAGAGAAGGATGATGACCTGGCCCCTGGATCTGGACATAATTAAGATAGTGGATATAAAGTCGTCCCACCGATGGCTCTGTAATGGCGACCGGCGAGGACGGCCGAACGCACTGGGGGAAGGTAGGAAACCTAACAAGAAGGTTGAGGGTTTAAGTTTTAGCAATGCTGTCCCCATTGAACAAGGCCCAAAACCCTTAATTGTTTGGCCTGTAACAAGAATGCGTCCATTAGAATAAAATGCCTACTAAATTACCATGTAATGTTGTCTTGTCTTGATTGGATGCACTATTTAATACATTGGGAAAAGAAATTTAAATAATCAAAGGTGAGGCATTCAAATGAATATCTACACCTATTCAAATCTGTAGTTATTGTTGTATCAAAACTGTTAAAATAAAGGACATTAACAAACCCTAAAAAAGCGCTGCAAATTTATCGAGAATGATTGCTATGTGTTGCTGCTGACAAACACTAGTTAGGTCTCTAAACATATGTGTCATAAACATGGCTAGCCCTATCCACACAATTCACAGTTCTGTCTAGCAGATTTGTCAGTGCACTGAAACAACATCTTTCTCTTCCACACCCTGCAGAGGACTTTAGACGCACTACATGCACAAGCCTGTTGCGGTATGTTGTAGAAACAGCTGGAGGGCAGGAGGACGACAGAAAAGGCAACATCTATCAAGTGAAACTGTCTAATGGTAATGTGCTACTTTTGAAGCATACACATGCAAATCTGATTTTTCACAAACATAAATCCTCATTGTGCTTTTGTGTAGCTCCATATAAACAACATAAGCTGCAGGCTGAGCAGAAGTTTGGAGTTGAGTTAATTGAGACGGCACTGCATGTGTGTCAGGAGTATCTCAGCAGTCTAGACCACTGTGACATAGATGTTTCATTGGAAACGCCTTCCACTCTCTCAGAACAAAAGTGGGAAGACTTTATCCATAAATACTACCTAGTTGTTCAGTAAGTACAATACTTTAATGCTTTTTTAAAAAAGTGGAAAATATTACAACGATTGGCCTAATTTATGTAATCATGTGTCTTTTTGTGATAAACAGTTCTATTGCAAGTAGACCCATGTAACCAGCAGTAAGTTTAGCAAAATAGATGACGGTACAGACATGCTTTGAACAGCCCATTCTACTTTATCCCGGATATGCTTTATAGGATAAAGATGTGAAGGCTAGGGAAAGCAAGGAAAACTTGCCATTGTGTTCCAAAAAATCCATAACTATACAACCCCTGTGGCATTGTCCTGCTGCATGTCTTCTTTTACCATAGGGTAAACAACTGCCATAAAGAGATTACATTGGTCAGCCGCAATTCTTAGGCAAGTCCAAACGTCCATCCACAGGTATCAAGAACCCAGGGTGTTCAAGAATACATTCCCCACACATTTACTCCACCTCTGCTAACCAAAACAGTTGAGACCTAACAGAAGCGTTTATCAATGCATGCTACGCCAATTTATGAGCCCCCTTTTAGTATAGTGGAGCAGAAATTGATGCTCAATGATCCAATTTTTGCACTCTTTTTCCCACTGGAGTTTTGGCACTTAAAGTGGTATCTGCTGTTATAGCCCATCCACGCTAAGGAATGATAAGTGGGTGTTTGGACATGTTAGTTGGAGCACCACATTGTCTTCGGTTGCAATTAGATTGACTGATTCAAGTCTTGACAACCTTCTCTGTCTCCTTTTGTCGAAGAGGTGCTTATGTCCAGAGGATGCTGGATGTTTTCCTTGATCATACTATTGTTGAGAAAATCTCACAAGGCTGGCAGTTTTTTAAATAGTGGCCCCAGCTAGTCTAGCATGACTTGCTCAGGCTGCTCGAATTTTTTCTGTTCTAATGTGGATTTTAAAAATGAAAGAAAACAGAACCTCTACCTTTGTTTTTGTTTTAACAATGAAATTCATTTTAAAATTAACAATATATTGTCATTAGGTATTTGAGAAGTGCTTAATAGTCCCTCATTTCTCTCTTTCTGGTATACTCTGTAGTGATGGCATGGAAGTTGAGGGGTGTACCGAGTATGCAGAGCGCTGCAGGTCCATGCTAACTCAAATGCAGAAGGTCTGTCCACAGGTGGAGACAGATGGAGTTAGTAACATCTGGATTATTAAACCAGGGGCAAAATCAAGAGGCAGGGGTGAGCCGCGTGTTAACCATTTTTCTATGACTTAATACTGGTGTTGGAGAAATAGTCATTGCTCATTCAGCAATCAGCAACCCCTAATTAGGAACATGTCTGTTCCACTAAAAAATAACTATGTAAATAACTAAAAACTAAAAGGTTTTATCACTGGTACTACTTAGAACCATCAGAGTAAATATTCAGTAATCACATGTAGGGTAAGTGATACACATCCATGGTTTTATCTTTCTATCTTTTCATATGCGCTTCAAACCACAAAATTGAAAACTTAAATGTGCCTTAAGGAGCATAAATAAGGCCTGCCATTCGATTTGTCATGGACTGGACAAGTTTCTGGATGTAGGCATTATTATATGATTCTTGCGTCACAGAATTTCACAGTTTGGGCAGATTTCATGGATTCCTTTGTTTTTTCTAGGTAGTCCTGCAAATAGGAACTTTGCAAGACAGTCTAGATGTGTAACTGCTTCTGAATGTACATCATGCCACTTAGTCACATTTGCATTTTTGATCACTCGAAAACAGCATAGTGTGCATCTCAGCTTAAAGGTAGCTGTGGCAGCATTAGTATTAACACTGCTTTAGTTTTCCCCTTCATTACCTTACAGTTTATTAAGAACATCTTTATATATATGTATGATATATATGTAAATAGTCACAACTAAATGCCATCCTTTAACATCACTATTTTTTAACTCTATTTTTTAACTTTATTTTTTAATTTTTTAATTTTTTAAGTCAGAGGAATTTGGAAATGAAAACAAACAAGATTTGACTAGCTGAAAACTTTCCCTTTTTCTGTGGAATTGCAGAGAATGCTGCATCTTTCAGCACCAGTGATGTTGCCATGATGTTGGGGAAAAAAGCATGCAAAGGGAGAGAATGTTTGGGGTCACAGAAACTGCTTTAAGATTTAAGTCTAACTCTTGTAACTGCAGTCAAATTATTATTTGTTGTGTCACTAATTTTCCGTTTGTTTGTTACAGATATCGTGTGTAAAAACAGGTTAGATGAGATGCTGAGTTTAGTAGGTAGCGACCCAGCCATGTTAAAAGACAACAAATGGGTAGTGCAGAAATATGTTGAGCGTCCTCTGCTGATTCATGGAACGAAGTTCGATCTTCGCCAATGGTTTCTTGTCACGGACTGGAATCCTTTAACTGTGTGGTTTTACCAGGAGTGCTACCTGCGTTTCTCCACGCAGCTCTACTCTACACACAAACTGGACAGGTGAGGGAGAAACTCATACTTACTAATAGTGAGCCATATAAATTCTTGGGGCTATGGACCTACAAAGTCCTTTTATCAGTAGAAGGTTGCTATTAAACAAATTGTTGTGTTTATCTCAAACAAATATCAGTGTTACCTGGTAACCGAAAATGCCCATAACTAAACCAGTAATCTGATCTATACTATGTTGCACCACAGAGACTTAGACTTAGACTGTGATAATTGACCCCCATAATTGGTAATAAAAAGCACCTGAATACACCCCTGAATAATACATTTCAGGAATTATTTATTAAGGAATCGTTAAAGGGGCGAGTGTCAAAGCATTTAAGTGGAAATGAAGGAAGTCTGTTTTGAAATTACAGGCTCCTTAATTCACCTTAATTCACATTCAAATTATTTGTTGAAAGCTAAGCAAAACCTAAGCAAAGTATAAGTGTATTTTAGGGCTATAGTGATACATATATAATATATACTTTAAATAAGTGAGTCAACCAAATTAGTAGTGTTTTCTCAGTTTATTTTTTGCCCTAAGTCTTGCTCTCCTATTAGTAATAAAGGTTTACTAATCTTTTAGTGTGTCTAGATGGGAACACAATACTCACACTGTGTTCCCCCACACCACCTGTTTGCCTATCAGTTCTGTCCATCTCTGCAACAACTCGATCCAGAAACATTTCCAGCCGAGTGCAGGTCGTGACCCATCGCTGCCTGCTGAGAGCATGTGGTCATGCGCTGACTTCCGATCCTGGCTGGCTGATTCAGGCCGTGGCAGTATGTGGGAGGAGGTGGTGCTTCCAGGCATGAGAAGGGCTGTGATCCAGACACTTCTGACTGTCCAGGACAGTGTGGAGCCCCGCAAGGCTAGCTTTGAGCTCTATGGAGCTGACTTTCTTCTGGGGTCTGACTTACACCCATGGTTGCTGGAGGTGAATTCCAGCCCCACCATGGCTTTGTCCACAGCTGTCACTGCCCGGCTCTGCCCTGCAGTGCAGGAGGACACACTACGTGTTGTGCTGGATCGGCGCTATGATCGCAACGCACACACTGGTGGCTTTCAGCTTTTATACAAACAGGTACTCGCAAAAACATGTTAGTTTAACATTATAATCAAATCAAAACTGTTCAAATCAATACTCTTTCAAAAGTGAAACCTGCATAGTATTTTCCCCCAAAAGGCTCACTTTTGAAAAAACTTCTATACACTATATATAAACTATAAACACCTATACAAGTCACAAATTTTGGCTACCCCTATGGGCTTCATATTCAGAAGGGGAAAATTCACTAAAATATACATTTAACATGTTTAGTCTAAATTTCAGTAAGATGAAGTAAATGCAAATAATTATCAGTAATAATTTCATTCATACATGATTGTAAGTGATCCAATGTTAAGTAATCATAGTTCATAATAATTGTTTAAGGTTAATTTTTATATTAGACCTAATAACCTCACTATAGATAAACTAGTGAGGTTAACTTAAAACTGAAAAAACTGTCAGAATAGCTACAAGTCTACACCTATAACAGATATATTTTTGACTAATGACTAAAGGAGAATAACTAAATATGCCACACCACGTAAGAAATAAGCACTACATGAAACTACAATGAATGTTACAATATAAAATACCCAGCCATGTCACATTCCATTTTTTATTTCAAATACACTATTTCAGAAATCTTCATTACACAAAGAATGCTTAGTTTTACTTGTTAAATTCCATGTTGTGTGTGCTGTTTATTAGTGTTATGTTCATTGAATAGACTTTAAGGGTGTTTTGACCTTCCTAATTTCTAATTTCTCCAGGCACCTGTAGAGGTTCCGCAATATGTTGGAGTCAGTCTTCTAGTGGAGGGGGCACCGATTAGATGTCCCCGCTCTTCCCATTCTAAAGCATTCATCCAGTGTCATTATGAATCACTGCAAAAATCTAGACATGCACTCCCAACCTGTGGGCATCGTTCTGGTAAAGGAAACCACTCTGATGAGGAAAAGAGAACTTGGCCTGCAGTCTACTCTCGGAAGGTCACGATGGAAAGATCTTTAACTCATCAGCCTCTGTTGGAAAAACGATACCGCAGGTTGACTTTACCCTTGTCTTCTAATGCACTTCCAAATCCTTCCAAACATCACACTTATACACATCCACACCTCCACAGTGAGCAGGCACACACACATGCTCACAGGACAAAGAGAAATGTGCTGACTCTCAACCGTATCAACCCCTCAGTGAAGATACTCAGCTTTCAACCTGAACTGCCATTCACTAGGACATCTCCACAGGTCCTTACACGCCCTGCAAATGCAGTCCATGTCCCTCACCCAGTCCTGAACATGCACCAGTATTTCCCGATGCTGCATGGACAAAACACAAATACCTATAGAAAAGATGGGCCATATGCAACCTGAATGAAACAACTTAACTAAATGGATTCATAAGGAGAGTCTGTGTTCTTCTAAATAGAAATTATACAATGGATTATAAAAAGTTATAGTTATCTAATAAAAAGGCAAGTTTTCATGAATGGATGTGCATAGAAAAAATGAGATTGTGAAAGATATGCAGACATTAGTACTGATAATTTAATTATTAATAATAATAGTTTTGGTAATTTATTAGAATTTAAATGTAATACGATATGAAATGTGAAAATACGAAATACAACTTTACAATAAAAGAGCCATTTATTTGTCAGTTTTTGAAAAGGTAATAGATCCCAACAGTTTGTGAATGTATTTACGAGAATGTAGTTGTCTTTATATATATAAAAATATTTTTTTAAAGTATATAATATTAATATATTACTGTAAATATAAATCTGCACAATACATAAGTATGCAAGGGCAAAGAAAATGTTCTCCTGAGATCTGTGCTATCATGGGTTTGCCACTGCTTGCTGCTGTAGTGAACTATTGGAGGTGGGTGGGTGGGATGGGTATTCAATTGCATAATATTATTGTAAAGAAAAACAAAATCATAAAAATATTGAAATGTTTTATATTAAACTGAAAATAACATGTCTGAGTATTGAAAATCTTCTGTTTTTTTTCTTATAAGATTAGTCATTAGTTGGTACTGCCACACCTAAACACAATCTTGAACACAAGCTTTTAATTAGAACCAGGAGTGACAGATATCTGCAGTTTATGATCTACTGATGTGAGTGCAAAGGTAAACAAGTGACCAGAAGAAGTAACCGGAAGAATTAGTTTAGGTTTTGTGTCTAGGATGTGCATTAAAAGATCTAGCTTTTTAATAAAAACATCAAAGACAGAATGAAGAATGTGTCCGAATATGGTAAGTTGCATTCAGAGTAGTTCAGCATTGTTGTTGGAACTGATGATTTGAGTTACATGGTGATGATCCAGAGAGGAGTCTTCAAAGATCTATTGAGAAATATAACAGCGAATTCATATCTACCAATGTGCTGTACCTGTGGTGTGGGGAGCCTTTTCAGCTGCTGCTACTAGTGAGCTGCTTTACTGTGAAACTTTAACTGACTCCAGAGTAAAGGAAAACATTGCAGAAAGGCTTGCTCTCCACAGTAAAAAAAGCAAGGCCATAAAATAAAATGCAAAGCCTGTTCCATATGAAGGTGTTTGATTTTATTCGCAAATTTGGATTAAACCAGAACCAAAGGGGTGCCAAAACCTTTGCATAACTGTTTTTCATGGGATGAGAGGGACATATCTGTAGACTTATGCTGAGTACCTGTTTAGAGAACTGTAGCCGCAAACTCGCTTCAGAAAATTTTTTAGGTACAATTATTAGTTTGGTTCAATAATTCAATAATTTTATTTCCCTTAGTCATATTAGAAGGGTACTACGACCTTACACCCTGATTTAATCTGCTGTTAAGTACCCTTTATTTTTAGACTTTAGTGGGAGTCAGTGTGCTGCTATGTACAATCCTTGTTTGAGTCATTTGTCTTGCTTGAAGAATAACAAGGCCGAATAAATATTGTTTTTAAGAAACTAAAGAATGCAATGAACAGTTGGAAACAATCCTATCCAGAAAAGCTTAGTTACGAACTAAGACTAAAATCAACATTTTGATATGCAACATTATTTGATCATGCATTTTACATTGTATATTAGTTCATTCTATTTATGTAATTAGTGTGTTTATTAGTGTGTACTTAATCCCATTTTAATCTGTTTAATCAAGGCACAAATTGCAGAGATCTGCAGTGTTTCAGTGTCTGTAATCACAAATATGACATTAATATGAGGCTTCCATTGTCTTATCGAACATGACACATCTCCTTTATTGTTGAGTTTTACAAATGTAATGAAACATTGACCAAAATACACATTCTTAGAAGCCGAAGGGAGCTTCAGCTATATTATACATATTTATTTATTTATTATTATTATAAACTGTGCTGTACCATAACTATTTATTCAGTAACCACAGATATGGACACACCTAACTCTTTTGTATGAACTGTTATGTGCAGACACAAAGCACATATCATAGGAAATGAGAAGACCCTTTTTGATAACAACTTTGTTTTATATCTGTGGATAATTCTGGTTTGAACGGACACCAAACATTTTGCCTAATCTCTAAATGCATTCCATATGTGGGGGCTTACCATAACATTATGTTCTACATTTGAAATATCTTTTAAGTACAAGATGTGCCTTACTGGCAAAGAAAATTATTTGGAGGTTATGTGGGTGGGGGAGATAATAATGATAAAACAGTGAAAATACATTAACAACTCAACAAGGAACAAACCTAAATATGACACTTTTCTGCAAACATTTAATGAACCATTAACACATTTTGCAGATATCACATTGTTTTCATTTTTGTTTATTTAAAGCATAGACCTTAAAAGTTGCTGAAATATGTGGTTGTTTGCTGAAACCTTTGTGTTGTTTCTGATAATATGCCATTTGACTCACTCTGCAACAACTGCATTCCTCTACAGAGATATAAGTTATTGTTATAGCTGATGTATGTTGGTTGTTTAGACCAGCTTCTTTTCAAAATTCTCCACACAGCTACTGTTACACACTCTTTAACCCAAGTGTGGAAATACAGCAGTATTATCCTTTTATTCGTTGGGCTCCTGATGAGAAGAGTTACACATTAAATGAACTACAACCCCAGGTCCAATAAAGTTGAAATGTTGTGCAAAACATAACTAAAAACAGAATATGATGATCTGCAAACCATTTTCAACCTGCATTCAACTAAATACACTACAAAGACAAGATATTTAATGTTCAAAGAGAAATTTGGACTTATTAGACCACAGGACACTTTTGCACTTTACGTCAGTCCATCTCAGATGAGCTCGGGCCCAGAGAAGCCAGCTGCGTCTTTGGGTGTTATTGATATATGGCTTTCGCTTTGCATGATAAACATTTTACTTGCACTTGTAGATGAAGCAACGGACTGTGTTCATTAATAGTGGTTTTCCGAGGTGTTCCTGATCCCATGTAATAATATCCATTACAGAATAAGGTTGGTTATTAATGCAGTGCCACATAAGGAATTAAAGGTCACAGGCATTCAGTGTTGGTTTTCAGACTTACAGCTTACTTGCAGAGATTTCTCCAGATTCTACACAAATGATATTATAGACTGTATGGATTGCACAATCAGAAATGTTGTTCTTAAACTGTTGGACTTTTTTGCTTATGTAGTTGTTCCATGGTGAACCTCGCCCCATCCTTGCTTGTGAGCGTTTCAGGGATGCTCCCTTTATACCCAATCATGACATTCACCTGCGGAATGTTCTAAACAGCTGTTTTTTAAACATTCCTTAACATTTCCAGTCTGCCACTGTCCCAACTCTTTTGGGATCAAATTCCAAAATTCCAAAATGAGGGAATATTGCAATAAAATAAAGTTTAATGTTCTGTTTGAACATGAAATATCTTGCCTTTGTAGTGTGTTCAGTTGAATATGGCTTGAAAAGGATTTGCAAATCATCCAATTTTGTTTTCATTTATATTTTACACAATTTAATTGGAATTGGGGTTGTACACAGATACCAATATATATTTTAGAAGGATAGGAGTGGCTCAGGATTTAGGGCTCTGGACTACTAATCAGAAGGTTCAAGATGCATGAAGCTTTAAGATCAAATCCTCGCTCCACAAAGCTGCCACTGTTGGACTTTTTAGCATGACTGTTGACCTTTTCAGCTCAGTTGGTATTGGAATGTTCTGGATAAAGGAGCCAGCTTCAAGACGTAAATGCAAAGCATAAATGAATCAATAGGCTTGTAAAACTTACTTACGTACTATTATGACATACAATTAAAATGTGTGATTTACAAAATGTTTGTAAATGCTCTTTGTAATACCTAGTAACAGTACATGGCTTAAAGAATGTGCCTGCAAAACGCCTTAAATTTAATGTTACTAGGAAAACCATTTGCATGACCATTCCTCGATGTTTGCGCCTCATAATACCTGCAAGTTCAGGAAACAATTCCAATGACTGCACTTAGCAGACATCAAGAAATTGTTTGTGATTAAAGCAATGAAAAAAAGGCTTTGGGCATTTTTTTCACATTAGTGAGGGGATGGGATGGGCTATAGTTGATAGTTGCGGTTGAGATGAAATATGAGATGTGGATGAGAAACATTTAAGAATATCGGAATGACAGCTCTGGAAATTCGATGAACTGAGATCTTCAGTGTAAGCTCTAGTGTTTTAATTTTATGCACACATGGATGAGCCTAGTACATATTAAATCAAAAATGAGTGTGGTTGTTTACAATTTTTTAGGAATGCAGTGTAATTATAGATTCATTATTAGCACAAAAAACATTTCAGATGAAAACAGATAACGGATGTAGTATTCAATAAAACACATTCTGTGTATGGAAAAGCTTTCAATTAAATAAAATCTGTCAATACTTTAATCTAAATGTTGTTTTTTGACCTGCTGTGGTAATGGTATAGAGTTATGTGCTCTGTTTCCCTGCACAAGGGATGAAACAGGAAAAGGGACAATATCTTTCTAGCTTGACTTTCAAACACAAACACATGCACCCAGACGTTAACAAAACATAACTGACTCCAGCAGTGACACCAGATGGCTCTACCTTCTTTTTCCCACTAAAGTCAATAAGGGAAATGGAACTACATGTGTAGCCTACACCACACGCACTTGTGTTAAGACTAGGATTAAGACTAGGACTTCCCTTTAATTTAATTAAGACACCGTAAGGATATGTTTTTCAAAGTACCTATGCTTTAATTAATTTTTGAAGCTTCTAATCAACTGATCAAATATGCCAGGGTATCCTATGTGATTGTTCATTAACCTCAAACTTTGCTCTGCAAAATCTGCTCTGAAATTCAGACAAAGACCCTAACAGCTTGTGCATCTCTGGGGGCCTATGGAGCAAACATGTATGCATTTGCTAATTGGACAAATGGCTTTAAATGCATATGCATGTGAAAACTCATCTGATAGTGATCGTGAGACATAGACAGACACACACATATAAACAGTCTATAAAATTAGTCGGGTCGGGGCTGGTGTCATAATGTGACTGCAAATACTGGGAGCAAAAAATGAAAACCAGAAGGTACTTCACATCGTTTCATCCTACTCATCCCTCTCATTAAACTCATGCCTATCCACTGAGTCAACCACCAGTCAGCAACCTATAAAGAACATGTGTGGTGGTTGTGTTTCTGTGTGTCTGTGATGTATTGTTTTGTGACTGTTGCTGCGAGGATGTGCCTCATACTCTGTGAGATACCACCAGCAAGCCTGCTTCCTTAAGCAAATGCTTAATAATATGACACATATTTGCTAACAATTATGAATTCCTTAAATCAAGTCTAGTTTTCCATACACTTTGTAATGACACACAAAATTACATCCAAAAACATTTTCATTAGCATAGAGTTCTAACTAATTTGCTGCTACAACATCCTTAGCTACTTGAAAAGGGTTTTCACTTAATTACAGTGAGGTATCACTGTTGGACAATAAGCACTGACTTTCTGGATTTCAATTAATCTAAAATGTGTTGTGTTAAATTAATGACATACCTCTGTGCAAGCTAACAAAGTTTTGTAACTGGCAAACAATTTATTTATGAGCATGGCGCAGAACGATTTTAGTATTATATGGTAATTTCTGGTTGTCTTGGGAAAAGGTGAATGACAATCAAGCAAATTCTTTAGAAGTGAACAGAGGGAGAAATGTGGCTGAAAAGACACATTTTAGTCAACTGATCTACAATAATCCTTTAAGCCTTGGAACACTCTCACCTGTCCAAGTGATAGATGGCAAACATACAGTAGCTCATACTATGAGTACACACCTCACAGAGGTTGTCGGTTGTTCGTAGAAATGCTGAAAAATATGACAGACCAAGGAAGTGGTGTGATCTGGCTGAGACATCTTTGCCTAACTTTTTTTTAGGTTGGTGCAATAGTTCATGTTGCCGTAAGCTGGTGTTATTTTTGAAGAAATAAAAGCATATGCTAAGTTCTTACAACTTAGCACTCAAAAGTGAAGAAAAGTGTCCCTCTGGGGTCTGTGCTTGGCCCACTATTATTCTCCCTGTACATGCTATGTTTAGGCTCAATTATTCTTAAACATGGTATTAGTTCTCGCTGCTATGCAGATGATGCACAGCTATACATATCAGCCAATCCAATCAGCAAAATTTAGTTGGGTTAAGGAAGTAAAAATGGACGTAATTCAATTTAATTTTACTTAACTTAATAAAGATAAATATGAGGTATTATTAGTTGAACCCAAGACCGTGAAAGATGGGTTGGCTACATCTATCCTAAATCTAGATGGCTATTTGGTAACACCCAGTCCAACTGTCAAAAACCTAGGTGTTTCTTTTGATTTAGATATCTTCCTTGAAGTGCAAATTAGCAAAATCACACAAATTGCTTTAATTTAGGTATGTAATATTGCCAAACTTAAAAATATCCTTTTTTTCAAGATGCAGAGAAACTGGTTCATGCAACCTTGAGGTTGGATCAATGTAAGGCTTTACTTGCTGGATGCTCTAGTAAATCTCTAAATAAACTTCAACTAGTGCAGAATCAGGCATGCAATATGCCCTGACCTTGGGCCGGGAGTGTCTGATGGGTGGTCTGGCTGGGCCGGGCTTTGGTCCTTCTCACCTTGATTTGTGCATCCTTGCCTTAGACTAAGGGCAAAGCTAGGGGTTCAGGTTTGATTGCTAAGGAGGTTGGTTGCTGATGTTTCACGTGATCCCTGTTGGCTTTATTACCTTACGATTGTCCTCTTTCTAGCTAGGTTTCTATAGTCAGTGCTGCACTTGGCATCAGTGGTTGTTAATAGACTTTGTGGTCTTAATCAATAAGTAGCTATTTTTTCTCTTTTCTCTCTGAGCTTATGTTCCAGTACCAATTACAGACCCATACATTAAGATGTTTCTCCACATCACATCAGCATCACTTTACTGGTTTTCATCAACATAAACCAGTCCCACCATGCCCAGGCCAGACCAGAGGATAGTAACTATTTCCATCCTTCTGGTTGTCAGGAGACTATTGGGGCCTCCAAGGACTAAAGTGATATCTGGTACTGTATTTAATTTAATATTTAATTTATCTGTTATTATGTACTTAGCATTCTATTACTACAAACTTAATTATTTTAATTAACAACTAAGCCACCCAAGGAGGATGGATCCCTTTTTGAGTGTTGATCCTACTAAGGTTTCTTCCTTACAGCGTTTAGGATGTTTTTACTTTCCACTGCTTGCTCAATTTGGAATGGGAGTTATAAGATATAATATTGTAAAGCTGCCCTGAGACAATGCTCCATTGTAAAAAAAAAAGTGCTATATAAATAAATCAGGCTTGATTTGACTTGAATGGCTGCAGCATCGGGATTTGAACTTCCAACCTTCCAAGATATGGGGTTAACACAGAAAATAGATTTTTCTCTTCCAATGAAATAATTTAAGTAAAAAAAAAAAAAGTAACAATCATAATTGTACAAAAAATACTGGTAAATTACTGTCCATTCATGTGAACCTTTATCTGTTTTTGTGGAATTATTAGCTTCAATTAAGAGCTGTGGTTTTCCTGGCAGCTGGAAATTGCACAAGTTCTGTCCTTTTAGCTTTGGCTGTGTGCAGAAGCAGTGCTTGAGGCATTCAACAGGATGAGTTTTGTCTTGTAGACCTTTGTTCTATAGTTCAGGACATGTCATTAGGATCCAGACTTCACTATTATTGTCTTTGTGTTCCATCATCTGAAAACCACATAACCACCGTTTCACTGTAATAAATATTATTTTCCTATTCAACTTGAGGCAAAGGCATTTCCATGAGATAACTTTCAATTACATGTGATAACTTTCATTTTTCATTAAATTATTGTTATTTACATATTTACAGAGGTGACTGAATTAGTGAAATACTTCTGTCTGAGAAACCTTTTTGCAATCCTCTGTGTGGTCCCATGGTCGATTTTAGTAGTTAGTATTCTTTTTATGGAATGTACTTCAATTCAAATTATTTTTTTTATTTCAAGTTACTTCAGGTCAGGTTTGACTGATATATAGCCATTATAGCTCAAACAAAAAACAACCATAAGAATAACGCAAAAGGTCTTATTTGTCTTGGGGTCAGGAATGGACACAACATAGAAATCACCCCTGTGGGTTCAGGAATTGCTAAAGTAATAAAAATGTATTTCACATACAGTCCAAAATGTGCCAATTTCTAATGATTTTAATGGGGAGTATACTGTATATGAACTCAGAGGGGACAAAATGAGATTGTGTACTCCTGTTACTGTACTGCTGTTGATGTAGACTTTATGTTGGTTTTGTTACATTTATAGATTGTGGGATAGAGACGTCCATTAGTGATATCTTACTTGTTCTTTGTCACACTTTGAACTGAACACATAGGACTGTGCTGCATGTGCTTGCATTCATCTTACATGCTACACATAACATTCTACTGATCAGTGTTACATAAAACAAAACACAAGTATACTACACCTTTATTACACACAAAGCATAGACTGAGTACTTTTAACCTTCAGATAATTAAGTAAAAGGGACTGGGACCCTCTTACAGATTTTTTCCTTTTCTCATATAAAAACTTCAATCTAAGTATGATCTTTATATCATGTGAATGGACAGGCATGTTAAAACAAGTTAGTTAAAAGATAAGTAATTTATTGAACCTCATACATTTAAGATGGATACCCTCTAGGCCTGGATTCCTAATGAGTGTGGCTGAATACTTGGGTGTGGCACAAATGTGTTTCTGTGGGTGCGTGATGAGTAAGTGAGTGTAAGGTTTCAAAGGGAACCTGAAATAATGACTGATATCTAGATATCTAGTCTTTAGTGTTGACTTAACTTTAAGTAATTTAAATTACATATTAAATTTTATTAAAACTTGTAAAGCAGAATTTCTACATATGTGATTTATTCAAATGCATTAATTCCTCTGATGATTAGATTAATAGTTATGTTCTATGCATAATGAACAATCATCTGTTAATATCTCATCTTCTTTCAAAGTTTGCACCGGAAGCTTTGAATCCACTGAGCATTGTGTAATACTAAAGACTTGGAAAGAAAGAAAATTGTTATATGTACTGTCAAGAACCTGAACTACAACAAAAAAACTGTGTTAAAGACAGGGACATTTACACAGTATCTTAACACCGCATGCAAGAAGATTTCAAAGTGATGTTATGGCCCAAATTCCACAAAAAATGGCACTTAATGTATTTTATATATACAGTTTATTCTCTCCATCTAATGAACACTCAACATAACTTGTGTGCAGACTGTATCACTTTACATAGGCTGTAAAACTGGACTGCTATTAGTGCTATTTACAGAAATCTTATAAGAGTAGCCAGTAATTTCAAATATATTTAAATTCAATTACTTGCAAATAGGATTATTTTTTTAATATGCTGTATCTCTGCCAACTCTCAACGAATTCCAAGATAGGCTCTGTTCCCCTTTGTTACCTTGACCAGAGTTAAACGGGATAATGGGTAATAAGGGGGTAATGGGTAAACATTGCCTGAACTTAAAGCATTAACTAACAAGCTGGGGCAGATCTGTGTAATGTTTCTTAGTCTGCATCTCAGGGTATTCCTGGCCTACATATTTCAACAGTTGTTTGGTGTTTTAAATATAAGATAATTAGGTACGGTCATGGAGCACATACTGTGAAGTAGATGTCTACCTCCTGCATTGTTCAAAGAACTGAACTGTTTGTCTTGAAGATAGATGTTCAGGTTTAACCACCATCCCACTACAATCCATTCAAAGCTTGTATGGCTGCATTCCAAGAAGGATTAAGTCTGGAGTTAAAGGGTAGCCCTACTCCTTATTATTAGCTCCATGATATTAATATTTTCCTAATTGATTCCCTTATTACATGTCTCATAATATACAGTTTCCTACCACATTTGTAGCTGTTGTGTTAAATACTTTCATAATGTGAGGAAAATGGCTAATTGCTCAAAATTTTACTTAGTGGTGTACTCACTTTTGTTGCCAGCAGTTTAGACATTAATAGTTGTGTGTTGTTATTTTGAGGGCACAGCAAATGTACAATGTTATACAAGTTGTAGACCGAATACTTATATATAATACCTATATATAATATACTTATATATAATATATATATATATATATATATATATATATATATATACATACACAGTCGATTCCGGTTAATGGGACCACATCGGGACGCGATGGTTTTGGTCCTTATAACCGGCTGGTCTGATTAATGTAACATATGTAACATATTAAATGTTTATTAAACCTTTATTGTGTGATTTTTACACGTATAGCAAACGTACAAACAAGAACTACTGTTGCTTACCAACTTCGTTCATTGAAAAATAAATTTGCAACCAAGTTTTTCGAAACGATCTACAACACAATGTATAGGTACTCAGCATGCGAA
>JAVSBV010046847.1:0-11051 GCA_033117975.1 Parotocinclus spilosoma
AAAGGTTTAATAAACATTTAATATGTTACATAGCACGTCCCGTCTTGTAACATAGGGCATGTTTGTTTAATCGGACCTGCCGGTTATTGGGACCAAAAACGAACGCGTCCCTATGTGGTCTCATTAACGGGAATCGACTGTATATATTGTTATAAAATCTGTTTCCGTCGTTCTTTGGTCACTATCTGCATTCGTTACCGCTCTCCGTTGCATTTTCAGCTGCAGTTTTTCCAAAATTTCAGGTCAAATTCTCTGATCAATACTAAAGATCGACCAATCAGTGTTTTAAGGGCCCATTCACAAACATAAATCATGGGCTGCGTTTGAAACTGAACAGCAATCCAAATCTAGTTGGTACTGGTTGTGCGTGCCATTTCGAACCCAACCATGTTTTAAACTGGTTTATTACCATTTATAACTAACTACCCACACAAGCAGCTTAACACAATTTGGGGTTTCGGCCGGTGTTTTAATACCTTAGTCAAAAATTAGATCTATTTAGTGTTTTGGCTAGGAAATGAGAAAGTCAAATGATCTCGCAAAATGTTGTTCATAAGTTTCACACCACTGATTGACTCCTAGCTTTGGCTAAACTAACTATAGAACACATTTTAACAAGATAAAACTGACTTTAGTTTGAAATTGGCCATTATTATTCAGCCTATAAATGTTACACATATTCGTTAGAAAATGCCAAATAAAAGCATACATACTGCATAGTGATAGTGCGCTAAAGTCTCAGCCAACCAAAGAAGGAAATAAAAACTTTTGACTTAAAAAAAACAAACAAAAGATTAATCCTGATAGCAAAGATATTACAACGTGCGGCTTTTAAACAGCATCTTTATGACATCACAGAGCACGAGGACTGAACAGTAAAACGAGCAAGCAAACAACCAGTCAGACAGCAAGTCATAAACAGCTGAGGACGTGGATAAGGAAGGACGGAACAGGGCCGGGACAGTTGTGTGAGGAGGCGTGAGAAAACTTCCCAAATCATTTTAACAACAACAAAAAAAACCGAGACTGTTAGTAAGAAAGCTGTGTTTCCTTCACTCTCCTGCACCGCAGACTAGTTCAGTTTGAGCAGCTGATGATGATGATGATAATACTTTATCTAATTCCCCCCCCCACAGACAATCAATTTATAACTGATCATGTGAGCTATCGAATATTTTACATGTTATTCAAACAAAAAACGGTACTGCACTATGGTGCAGAAGGTCCAGGGATCTAATCCCACCTCAGCCAAGCTGTCCTTTTTGAGATTTAGAACAAGACCCAGGACTGCAAAACTGTAAGACTGGATAACAACGCCTGCTAAATAAACATTTATTAATGAACATAATGAAATGCCTGATCCGAAGCATTCCACTGGAAATAATGGAAATGGAGTTCCCACAATGGAAAAATTGGACCCACACTTCAGAATGCGTTCGACAGTGGGTTTGGACTGTTTGAAACCAAAACAGTCCGAGCTCAGCACAAGTCGTCATTTCAGACCAGCCTAAAATGAATAAATCTTTTTAATGGTGTTGGAATGCATGTCCATACACTTCCAACATGATGTGGACGCCTTCACCCAGACCGACCTGCAACCCAACACGTCACGTCACTGTCCCACGTCTTCATATCAAAATTTGGGGTGTTCAAGCAGCAGTGGTTCGTGTGGGGCTGGTAGAGGGTGAGAGGAACGAGGCGGTGCGAGTCTTTGTCATGCAAATGAGGCGCCCCAATCTGCAACGCTCGACCAATAGAGGTCTTTCTTCCCTTATCTTCCAAACTGGGCCAATACCAGGCTCCTGACAGTTAAATGACTGCTGGGGCTTCACTGATGACACCGTGGTGTTTTAGTAAAGCCTGAAGGGGAGCACAAAGCATGCTCGCACACTGCTGAACAGAACGGGAAAGATTGCTCTGTTTGCTTTGCACTTCAAACTCCACACAGGTCATGAGAAGCTCAGACTCCTCGGTATGGGTCACACCACACTTTTCTGGCAATACAAATAAGCAAAACGCAATTGTTTGTGTGGGATTCGCAAGCGAATAACTGGCTTGTACCGACTCCCGCACAGCTTAAACCGTCCAGGGCAAAATATGCTCCCGAAAAATAAACAAAAAACATGCAGCAAAGTTTACAAGCACACGCCAAATAAACAGCCATTTGACGCTTTTCGTTTACCTTGCACGCCTGATCCATAGCAGCCCAGGGAAAGCAGACAGAAGAAGCAGGTACTCAGCGCCATGGACATGGACCTACACATCCCTGCTTTGATTTTCCAGCAGATAGGAAAAGCAGCGTGGGTTCAGCAGATAACCTACATGCGCAAACGCGAATAAATCGCCACGGAAAGTCTCTTTTTATGTCGGAACGTCCCGGCACCCGCGGTTCTCCTCTAGTCTACCAGCAGAACACCAACCCCGTTAATGGGACCAGAGCCGTCGTGTCTCATGGTGCCTCAATGCCATGTTGTGTGTGCGCGCGACTGGTAAACGCGTGCGAGCTGCTGCACACATGCATACACACACATGCACGCATTCAGTCCTACTGTCCCTTCCACACACAGACCAGCAAGTTCCGCTTTTAGGTGTCCACTGGAGACGCCTGAAACGCTGCCAGTCCTCCTCGGTCTCCCCCCCCCCACACACACACACAAACAGTCGCCCAGGGTCCTGCAGACCTGCTAAACACCCAGACCTCCCCGACTTTCACATATGACTTAATAACTCTGCTTTGTGAGACCTGCTGCATGGTATACAACAGGTGCACGGGTATTCATACACAAGTTCGTCTTGCTATCATTATGAGGAGCAGCTAAGTAACGCTTCAAATAACCTTATCCTCAGTAACCTCAAGGACTCTGGGTCTTTTGGGTTACCAAGAGTAAATTGCATTTTTTGGGCCCCAGCAAGACGTCCCCAAGCTTACATTGGCCCCTTAGTGATGTGCACCAAAGCATTAAAGCTACAAAATAGCTAATAATCTAATAATAATTACAGGATCTTCTGGAAAAAAAACATGAGATGCTATGCTCTTATTAGCCAGGGGAAGAAAAAGAAACTACCCCAAGCCAAGGAGTTCAAGTATCTCTGTGCTTTGAACTGATGGTAATTTGGACTGACGGGAGGTTGGGTGCAATTGAGCTACGTCCCCAACCGCACCTACACTCAAGAGCTTTGGGTAACGAACCAAAAACGAGAGTTCCCGAAATGAGCGTTCTCCGTCGTGTTGCTGGGCATACAATGACAATTAAGTGAGGCGCTCAGAATAGATCGGAGCCAGCTGAGGTGGTGCGGACATGTGATAAGGATGCCTCCTGGATGCCTCCCAAGGCATAGCAAACGAGGAGGAGGCCCTGGGGCAGGCAAAGGATCCACTGGAGGGATCCTCCATGGGGAGCTGGTAACAGTTGTGGGGTGAGGGGGAAGAGATTCCTGGGTTTCTTTGCCTGCCCTGTTGCCACCTTAACACTGAACTCCATGAGCGGAAAAGACGAAGATGACGAACACGAGGGTTGTTTGCATGCACAAGAATGCCAGGGTTTCCCAGCAGTGTTAACCAGAGCATCGCACACTCTACTGGTGCCATCACGTCCCCAGGTAAAGGGTGCAGAAGAAAACACCTTCCATTCCTCCAAGGTCTAGTTCTGGCACTACTGTTCTGTACCCGTTGTAGGCACTGTGGCTTGTCTGTGACTAGGCAGCCCCGTACTCAGCTGGGGGCACTTAATTCTATTAATATTCTGTGACTTGTACCACAGTAGCTCTTCTGTCAGTTTGCACCAGGATTTGTTGAGTCTCAGGTGCCAACACTGTGGCCAGATGGTCGTCGATCTCTGCTTTGTAATATATATATTTTTTTTTCCCCCATAATACTTATGATAAAACAGCACTGTCGGTCCTTTTAGTTCAGATTAATGTTATCTATACAGAGAGCAGAAGCATGAATGAGAGAGGGGATCAGTGGTGCAGTTGTTCAGAGGCTTTGTAACAGTAAAAGTAATCCATAAAGCGTACGCCAGTGAGCCAAAACATTCTAACCATCGGACTGGATAGCGGATAACGTCGCTTATCACGTTACTACCATGCACGCTACGGTCTGGGAGCATTAATGTTTTCTTTTTTTTTTTTGTTTCTTTGATTCTGGGTATGAGGGCAGCAACAGTGATGTGTGAAATTGGTGATCTTTCTGGGTATCGGTTGTTGAAATCTGTTGCTGATTTTACGTGTGACCAACAAGAAAAGCTAGATAATTCAGGTTTTGTTTGATATCCTACATGACCAACTTCCCATTTGAAAAAAAAAAATCCCATGATCCAATATGGCGGCTTTCAAGATTTATCAAAAAAATACACAAACATAATAAACAAGTAACATCTGCAGAAACATAGTAAGTTCAGACTGACCATTCAGTCATAGTTACAATATCATCAAATGTACAGTAAGAAATAAAAAAAGATCTTACCTTACATCCTGACGTGGTCTTCAGAAGATCCAGCTTCCTAGTGATCATATGACTTGTGGTTTGTTCTATAATTTTCAGAAATTAGAATAGCATTTTATTTCATATGAAAAATATTTCAGCACAGATGGGCTATAGAGTGACACAACAATGCAAAGAGCAACAATTTCTGAAAAATCTTAATGATTATATTTCACTGTAAAGTCTAAAACTGAAGACCAGGGACAGCTAACACCTAGAAGGGTCTTCTGATTTGGCTTTCCTTCTAAAGTACCATGCCATCTGTCCCTTTAAAATGACCAGCTGAATTACCCTGATTACCAGTCAGCTTGCTCTGTGGAACAAAGTCTCTGTAATAGTAGTGCCGCCTTGAGCTTTTGCAGCTCTGCTGCCCTCTGGTGGCAAAGATGTGACGCAGCAGTACACATTACATAACGTGGCTACTACGGTCACAGAAGCATTCCTTTGCCATCTCTGAAAGGCATACACAAATTTAGAGCTCAGTGTATTACTTCTGAGAATGCTATTCACACACACATTAATTCCTAACTGCTCTTGGGCTTCCCTTCCCTTACAATTGAAGAGGTCAGTGTTAGCAAGCGAATAAAAAATACCTAATACATCAATCCTTTCTAGTCTTTCTACAAAGGGTGCATTGGAGCCAAGGCCCACTGTTAGGGTCGTGTGCTTAAGGACTCTCACACACAGTACACACTGTTTTTTATACACCAGCATGACCAGTAAATGTCATACACTTACCAGGTCTATCCAGAAGGTCTGAAGACTTACAGCTGACCAATAGACAAAGCCATGCGTTCCACATTAAAGCGGTCAAGAGAAGAAAAAAAAGGAATGTCAAAGGAAAGTTTTGAGTTTTGCAGATTAAAGTTTGTAGCTCTTACAGTTTATAGTAAATGGCACCGGTAAATTCGGTCCTGTCGTGTCTGCAATACTAAAAACCCCAGAGTGCTTAGTTTTATTTAGCGTTTTATTGCCTCAGATCAATATCCTTTCATCTGACTAATGCTCTTCAGGTCTTACTTATTTAGAAGTTGAAGTTCGGTGTTCATGGCTGGCCCTGAACGCTGAATGGAGAGGACGGCACAGTTGGGAGGATGTGACTACTCTTGACTTGTTTTGTGATTTTACACACTAAGGTCAACTGAGAACTGGTTACCTGCCAGATCATCTTCTCAAGTTGCGAACATTACAAAGGGTGAGATTTCATAAAAGAGACATTAACCATAGTTGGGTTTAGGGTACCTATGGATGGGATTAACCGTACTGTCGCAGCCGACTCTCGGTCACTTGACGGATCATGGATCTCCACACATTTGTGTCTTTCATTAATGTGATCCATTAAGTATTTCGGCAGGATAGTGGAGTAGTTTTGTCATTGCTTTCTCCACCCCTCCCCATTTATCCGGGCTTGGGACCGGCGTGCAGCTGTTTCCAGTTACACGACTGGGGTGTTTTGCGTACGCAAGTCAATGACAATTTGGAGACGCCAACTTACCTAGCCCGCATGTCTTTGGACTGTGGGAGGAAACCGGAGTACCCGGAGTAAACCCACACATACACAGGGAGGACATGCAGACTCCACACAGAAAGCACCCACCCTGGGATTGAACCTGGGACCTTCTTGTTGTGAGGCACCGAACCACCGTGCTGCTCGATCTTAAATAAAGACAGTTAATAATCCATAAATGTTTCCTTCAGACTGCAGCTCTTCAGACGTCTCGGCCTCCATCGGCCAGGCGCTCCCCGTCCAAGCCAAGAACTATTACAAAAGCGTTTCGGAGAACAAAGAGATTGTCAAACTGGTGTCTGTCCTCGGCACGTCCATCAGCTCCACCAAGAAGGTGCAGCATCCGTTCTACTGTTCTACAAAATACTAACTAGTAACTAAAGAACAGTGCCGAGATGCTTAGCCATGATTTATACGCTTATTATTAAATCCACTCGGACTCGTTTCTTACGCAGGAGGTGATTAACGCCTTGGAACGATTTAGTCGCTATCACCACATCTGGAGGAAGGACAGAGAGAGCGCCATCCAGATGTTCGAGCAGGAGAACCCTCTGCTGTCCGAGTTCGAGTCACAGATCCTCTTCTACAGAGACCTGGAGGTGGAAATCAACGCAGAACCCGAGTTCATTACTGTAGGAGCGCTGGCTCTGTACACAGGTCAGTTGCTCCTGGTGTTAGATATGGTGGAAAGTTTGTGCACCTGCGGTCACGTGAGCGTAGCACGACTTCCTCAGGGAGCGACCTTAAGTTGAACAAGTACAGATTAGGCCAGACTTTTTTTTTATTTGCTTGTTTCGCGGATCCGCCGATGATCATATTTGAAAAAAAAATAATAATAATAATAATAATTTTTTTGGTATACCTCAGATCCACTGCAGCAGCCAACGGTTTTCTTCAGTTCATTAATTTTTTTCCAGATTCACTTTAATTTAATTGTAGGTGAAATAAATTTAATTTTTAAATACAAATTTATTTTAATTTCTTACTTCTTCCTTGTATTGATTCCACATAGTCCTCGAGAAATTCAAAAGTGCTGAATAATAAAGATTTATTTCCTCAGTACATTCTTAAGTAGAGACATCCGAGGACCAAGCAGTTAAAAAAGTCTGGCCTTAGTACATTTATATGTTTATTAAGTAAGTCATTTTGTAGCCATAAAGGTTTGACATGTTGTATAAAAGATCACTGTTAGATTAGATATAAATCCGTTTTAGTACTGACCATTTATAATTATTTGAGTTCCATCCACCTATTATCTTTTATCCATTTATCCTTATTCACACGGGGTCAGAAACGACTCTAGACGGGGCGCCAATCCATCGTAGGGCGCACACACACACAATCACGCACTCAGTCACACACTTTTTAGAGACACCAATTAACCTAACATGTCTTTGGACTGTGGGAGAAAACCGGAGAACCTGGAGTAAACCCACACAGACACAAAGAGGACATGCAGACTCCACACAGAAAGGATCCAGACCGCTCCACCCTGGGATCGAACCCGGGACCTTCTTGCTGTGAGGCTGCGATGCTACCCACCGAACCCCCGTGCTGCCCCGCAATTCCTTTGTTAGAAAACATACTGAAAACACAGGGTGTTTGTATTCAGTAGGCCACAGTGGTAAGTATTTCATGTGAGCTCCCCAGCAGCATCTGGAAGCTACATCAGGATGCCAAGTTGACCCTTTTGCGGTCCCGAGAAGCTTGATCACCAATCGTTTTTATTTTTGGACTGGTTTCAGCCTAGAAACCACTTTTTCGGTAGGTGAACGGAGTAAAAAGGCCATGATATGAAGTATAAAGTGTATTTGTGTTGTATCTTAAGTTTGACATTGATCATATGTTATATATGATCCTCATACAATTCCTAAAACAACTAATCTAATGGTGGCCTAAGACTTTTGCACACTACTGTGTGTAAGTCATTCATTTTCATGCCCACTTAAACGCACTCACTTACACTGGGACACTTTAGAGACACCCGTTGACCTAAAGCGTGCCTTTAGAATGGGGGAGGAGTGCAAAGAAGGAATGCTAACCCATGCAGACACAGGGAGAACATGCAAACTCGACACAAGTGAAGGGACAGGCCTGACCACCATCACCATGTCACTTATGATGTGAATATAAATATTATATTTGTGTGGTCTCTTCTTATTTACACAGTGAATTACATAATTAATTAATTTACCATCACATAAGGATCAATGGCTGTTCATGGCACAATTAACAGGTTATATTAACACTAGCCACACACGTTCACACTGGGGTCGCCATTGGTGGGGGAGGAGGGGGTAAACCACGGCAGACACAGGGAGAACATGCAAACTCCTTACAGACAGAGCTTGAGACCAGTCGCACCACCGTACCAACACGGATTCTAGTTATCTTTAATGAGTGCATTTATTTTATGGAATAAAATCCATGTTTGTTTTTTGTTTTTTATATAATGTCCTGCTGCACAGCCGATCTGAAGCTGGCTCTCACAGCTGAGACTAAGAGCTGGATCGTGGACTTTAGTCGTCACTGTAACAGGAAGTACCGCACTGAGATGGAACAGATCCTGAGCTTCGTGGATGAAGCCAGCAAGAAGATGAACCGTCAGATCAAAGACTTGGACGACATCCGAATCGCCATGGCAGCGCTCAAAGAGATCAGAGAGCATCAGATATCGGTCGACTTCCTGGTGGGACCCATCGAGGTAAGAAAAAAAACGTATTGTACAAAAAAAAAAAATAAGCCCATCACTTAAACGGGTTTGTATATTTTTTCTATATATTATTTTTCTTTTTCTTATTATATATGTTTATTGTAATTTTTTTTTTCTAGTTTTAGTATTTTATATATACTGTATATATATACATACATAAATACACACATTGTTATGGTCACTGTTTGTGTTGTTCGTTTCTTTTCATTTATAATGACTTTTTTATTTATAAATTACTTTTACCAAATAATATCAAATGGCATTATTAATTTTATTAATAATTCTAATATTGATTTTATTTGTCATAGTTATAATTCTCCATATAGTAAATATATTTATTATTGATATTTTTGATATGTTTTTAGTTTCGTCTTATTATTTATTTTGTTGTTTTTCTGTTTTTGTTATTGTTTTGTTGTTATTAAAGTTATTACCATTGAAATTATGAATTGTTTTGTTTTGCTGTTACTGTTCATGCACTTGTTCATATATTAAATATTATTATTATTATTATGTTGCTATTATTCATAATATTAGTTTATTAACGTTTATTTTTTGTTGGACTCCTCACTATTAGAATTGTCACTATTAATATTATTGTTATATTGATGTTGCTTTTGTTTTTTAAATTCATATTATTATTAATGTTATCTTTATTTTTTTTCTTATTATTATTTATCTTATTATTATATTGATGTCGTTATTGTTGTTATTCCGGTATTATTGTTGTTATTTATCGTTTTTGTATTAACGTTTGTGCGTCTCTACAGGAGTCATATGCCATGCTGAATAAGTACGAGCTCTCGGTGGCTAAGGAGGAGATGGAGAAGGTGGACACTCTGCGTTATGCCTGGGAAAAGCTTCTGAACCGCAGTGCTGAAGTCCAGAACGAGCTGGTGTGCTTACAGCCCAAGTTCAGAGAGGAGCTCATCAGCAACGTGCAGACCTTCGTGGAAGACTGTGAGCATTTCTACGGAGATTACGACAAGGTCTGCGCTCAACAGAGAGGCTAATAGTTTAAAAGCTCACAAACCTGAATAATGTTTCCTGTAATTATAGAAAGGTTGTGTTTGTGTGTGTGTGTGTGTGTGTGTGTGTGTGTGTTATTTATAGAACGGCCCTATGGTGGTTGGTTTGGCTCCTCAGGAAGCCAGTGACAGACTCATAATGTTTCAGGTACGGTCACATGACACATAAGGTAACCTTTGTTTATGTCATACATTTATTTTGAACTGCCAAGTATAATGAGGTCTAATTTCACGAGTATTTAGTATTTTATGAGGTCATGGGTCGAAGTGGGGCTCCAGGTTCAAGTCCTGGCTGTACCTTCAGATCGGGTTCGGTCCTACAGACACAATTCTCCGTGTCTGAGGGGAAGGGAGGTCAGTCGACCATGTGATGGGCTTACCCCCCCAATTCAGGGCCAGGCCCTGGAAGAAAGAAAGAAAGAAAGCCAAAAGAAAGCCAATCTATTTGGTTTTAAAATCCATTTTGTTACTTATTTTATTACTTCAAGGTTTCTTCCTTCTACTTTCAGGGATTTTCCTTGCCACTGTTACCCTAGGCTTGCTCAATTTGGGATTGGTCTTTTAAGATCATATAAGATTATAAAGCTGCTTTGAGACAATGCTCTGTTATAAGAAGCGCTATAGAAATACATTTGAATTGAATTGAAAGTTAGAAACCTGATTCTATGTAGTTTGTTAAGGAAAAAAACGTAATTTCTTACCAGAACCGCTTCGATAACCTGTACCGTAAATACATCACCTTCACCGGGGGGGAGGAGCTCTTCGGCCTGCCCATTACCCAGCATCCTCAGCTGCTGGAGATTAGGAAACAGCTAAACCTGCTCCAGAAGCTCTACGCCCTCTACACCAACGTCATAGACACCATCAGCGGCTATTACGAAATCCCCTGGACTGACATCCACATTGAGAGGATCAACAACGAGCTGCTGGACTTCCAGGCAAGGTGAGAGAACTGAACAAATCAAAAGTATTTAAGTCATGACTAAATAAGACGTAGGCAGCACGGGGGCTCACACCAAGAAGGTCCCAGGTTCAATTCCAGGGTTAAGCAGCCTGTGTTATGAGATGTGGTGGTGTTTTTAATTTAGGACCCAAGTATGCGGGATAAGCATGTCCCACATCGTATAATAATAATGGGGAAATAATATAGAACAACCAAAAAGGGATTAAAAGCGAAGCGTCAGACTCCTAACATAATGAAACCAAAAGGATAAAGGGGTGTGCCGAGGTTCCGTCCCAAGTGGGAGCAATGCATGACCTAGTCGCGAGAGGACGCCAAAGAGTCAGTCAGGGCAAGTGTGCATAAAGCACGGTTGGGAC
>JAVSBV010046857.1:0-11051 GCA_033117975.1 Parotocinclus spilosoma
TAGCATTGCTAACAGGAAGATAGCACAAGCGTGTTTCTCCAAACTGACCAGACAACGGCTACTAGCTGCTTAGGTGTCAAACAAAACGTGTCTAGACTGTATTTCCTTTTTGTTGTTGTTTAAAAATGTTGACTTTTTCAGCAGTAAGGGCATTAGTAGTTCTTTCCCGTAGCTCATTGATACATCCGAGATGTGTCAATACTTTTTCCAAAAGTTTACTGTCGACTGAAATGAAGATTCAGAAAAGAAGAATCACCTCTTGCAACGTCGTGCAACCTCTCCGGTAAGGAACCACAATTTTAGCGGTCACACAAAAATACCATGTTTTGCTAGCATACCTGCGAAATACGTTGGACCCAGTTTTGGGTCGTGTCCCAAATGGAGTGCCCGTAAGCATGTAGTGTGCTGCACATGGAGCACAAGTCATTATTCCATGAGCCACTGTTGTAGGGAGCACAGAGTTATTAAGGATTCGCCCTTTGACTTTGACGTGCAGGCGTAATCATTGTATGGCTTTTAACAGTAATACAAAAACAGCTCCCAAATGTTTACCTTCGTCCAAGTTTCAAACCTAACGAGTAAAATTATCTTCAGACTACAGACTTAACCGTAGAGTCTGTTTACGCCAGTATACTACCATTAACATAGTGACCAGATCTTAGATGGTGAAAATGAGGACACTTCAGCGCGGGTGGGGGAATGTATCGCATATTCAAATGCAAAGACATTAAAAAAAAGTTATACACTAGGCGTATGGCTGGTTCTTGGATGAAAACGCTTTGTTGGCTATTAACATGCAAAGAACTTAGATTAAAGACTACTTGACTTTGACTTTCTTTTACATTTGAAATATGCAAAAAACTAAATTATAATTTTTTTTATGCCATTATGTGCTGTGATAAAGCATGTGTGGTTCCTTCTGACCAAGTCGACATGTTTGTGTGTTTTTCTTTTCAATGTTTGTTCTTATAAAACAAACATGGTAGCCTACAAAATAATAAATATTATTTGTATAGGCACAAAATAAGACATAACAAAATGTACACTACGCCTATGGCTGATACTTTTCAGTCCATATTGAGTGTGTTTCTCAGCAGACTAAATCTTTCCCAACAGTTGACAATTACTCATTAAGTAGGAATGAAAATCTTTGTAGGTCATGCTCTTGAAATTGTACTGAGCGCACAGAATATACTTCAGTGAAACAACAGACAAGCGATTCCTCTCCTTGGTCCATTGGGCTTGCATCAATGAAAAGACATGCTGAACATTTGAATTGTGAGCAGGTATTGCAAAAAAAAAGAAATGCCATCTTAAGCTGCTCTAAATGAAACTCGAACCTTTGGATTTTGTTACACCTCTGGTGTGCTTGTAGATTACTGAAGTCTGCATCACTGTTACTTCTCTTAATTAATTTCTTTAGATTAGTGACCTGGTTAAAGCACTTTGAATCATCAATTTAAACTCCTTTCTCAGCTAGGTGCCTGATATAGCCATCTACATCATTCCAGTCCAATACAGGAATCTCACTGAGATCCATTCACATAAAAGTGGAAAACTCTTCCATTGGGGCCATCCATCTCTCTAGATGGTGAAAACATGAACTGTACAGGTTCTGTATTTTGGTGCCAGCATACTCTTGAATTTAATAGGCATTAAGTTGTTCACCTTGCATTCATGACGCACACTCTTTACTTCCACCATTGAATTGCTCTCCCGCTCCATCTCTTGAATATGCGAATGAGATGCATTTGCCAGAGGTAAATCTCACCAAACTCATCTTAAAAACATCCTGATCTGCATTGGTGGCTTTTCCTGTGATGAAAATAATGCTTTCATTGCTGGACACATCTGAAGCAATATCTCAATCGCTGGGAGTAACAACAGCCATTGTCTTGCTGTGAGAGAGGAGAGTTCTAAATTCAACATCAACAAACTCACAGTACTCCTTCAGACTCTCTGTGTGCACAGTGTAGTTGTGGAAGTGCTGATACATTTTGAAAGTGATGTGCTCAATGTCAGCATATAGTGTGTCTGCTTCATGCTGAACACAGTTGTTTAGAATATGTGCTGGGCGGCCTACACCAATAAGAGCTGTGTTGTGCAAAGACTTTCTTATATTTGCAAAAACATTCATCCCTTCCTCATTATGGGCGATTCCTCCAAACATTTGTATTGCAGTTTTCATGAGTAAATAAAATTTTAAGAATTATAAAAAACATTTATATTATATCCCATTCTTTTCCAGTGTGTCTTTTGTACATACATGGGCAATGGTGTCATTTATTTGGGATTCTTTTAATTTCAAGTAATTTACTTTGCACACCACCATTATTCTATCAAAATACTGAATGAGCAGAGGGAATATTTTCACTCATCCATGATTGCTGCCTTCAGTAGACATCCTACAGTAAGGAATATCTTGAAGTGTTTCTAGAGCAAAGCCAACAGAATGTGGGGCTATCACAGCATTTACTGTTGATTCTGTGGTCGTTTGATCACTCGGGAATTTTTCAGCCGTTGAGGGATCTGTGAAAACCTTTCCTAACAAGCCAAATGTGCAATCCTTTGACTTGTGGCTTTCGTGGTGCTTAACCATGTGAAACACGGTTAGCACGAAGGCACCCTCTGCTGCAGTGAAAGCTGCACTCTCTGATTTACTTACAAAAGGTTCAGTGACTTTTGATGATGAGCTCTCGCCTCTTGCTGCTTGTATGCTTAGCTGAACTCGTGTGCAGGTTTACACTTTTATTTTCTACAGACATTTTAGTGCCAGCTTTACGTCAGGCACACGGCTTCATATGGATTGTGACCAAGACGAAAACATTGGAATTTTTAAAATTCGTCCAAACACTTACATTTAGGTTTCTGGACAGCTGCTCGGGTAGGTCCATGTGCTTTGCCTGCCATAAACACGGAATACTGAGGTGCAAATCAACCAATAAAATGTTTATAGAGAAGGCTATCGGCCAATAACGGTAGATTTACAGTCAGCCACTGTAGCTGTAAAACAACAACATGGGGATCTGCTCCGATTTCTGTTTTCTAAACTATTTGATACTTCAGGTAATGCAATGTATTGGAAAAGTAGGGCTATTATTGCCTGACACACTTTCCAGATACATGTGGATACAGCTGCTTTGTTGATATTAAAAGGCTGGACAAGCTGCTTTATCCGGCACCTGTGGCAAGACCACACATACACTGACACCAAATACAGGTTGGCTGTTTTTTTTTTTTTTAGGCCAATGACCATAAGTTGACACAATTTAATTTGAATATCTGGTATTGTGGTGGGGGATGGAATTTTTCTTTGGATAGTGGAAACACCAACCACTGCAGAAATGACAACAACTGCCAAATAAAGCCACCTTCTGCGCTCAGGCACACACTTTGTTGGCTGTTTTAGAAGGTTTTTATCCTTATTTGACAGTGTATAATACACTGGCAGTGACTTGTTAGAAACTGTGTTTACAAAGTTTATGAACACTTCAAAATTTGCTGTTTGAGTATGACATAAACCATCATCAGCTTTTCACACAAGTCCCAAACGTAGGCTGGTCATTTATCAAGAAAAAATATTCAATTTGACATGTCTGTGAGAGGGGGAATATGGTAGCGCAAATTGCTAGCATTAGCGCAAATAGCCTCACAGCTCCAGAGATCCGCTGTTCGATTCTGACCTTGGAAGTTGGGACACTGTGGCGCATGCATGTCTTTGTTGTGTCTGTGTCTGACCTGTGTGCTACAGTGTGATAACTGTTGATCAGTCCTGTATGTCGATTTGAAAGATTTTAAGCCAATAGATGCATTAAACTGACCCAAACTATGATACTATCATGATCATGTTTCAAGGCTCTTATTCTGGAATTCAGTGTTTCTCTTTTTATGGATGCAGTGCTTAATTAGAAACTTAAATAAGAAAGTTCTATTTTGGGCTTATCTGTTCACAACATGATTGTCTGTAGCTTTCTGTCTTGTCCAAGTAATCTTTAACAAACTGCACATGGACAGCAGTGTTGGATTTGGAGAGTAGTGGCTTTTTCCTTACAGCCTTGTAATTGCAGGCTATTTATGTTTAGTGCCTTTCTAATGGTGATAAACCATGTTCTCAATATGATATGAGGCTGCATGAATGGCAAAGGTGTCGGGAGATTACATTTATAGATGGCACTCTGAATTCTTGTAGATATACCAAAATACTGTCTGAAAAGATAATTCCCAGTCACAAGAAGCTTTGCAGAACAGTAATGTTTCAATATGATAACCATCCAAAGGACACTGCCAAAATCACAAGAGTTTCTAAAGAAGAAAAAATTAAATCTATGACTTGGACAAGTTTGTCTCCTGTCTTGAATCCAAGATAACGCCCTTGGGTCATTTTACAGAGAAAGGCAGAGCAACACAAGCCCTCCATCAAAAAGCTGCTTGAAAACATATCTTAAGAATGGCAGAAACTTTCTCCAGATATTTGAGCAACACTGATGTCTTCCATGCCGAGGATGATTGAGTCTGTCATCAGAAATAAAAGCTGACACATTGATAAATAAATTGGAGAAAATAAAGAATTTAACTCTCATTAATGAATGACTTGCATTAAGTTCCTACTGAGGGGCTGTATTTCAATATAGTAAATATAGACTGTTAGTGTTTCATTTTACATAAGACAAAATATTATTTTATTCAACTTGCAATGGGATTTCTGTTGTACACAATATGCTGGAATGATTTTTATATGCGAAAGTGATCTCGTATCTCATGTGATCACACTGGGGACACATTTTAGTGTAAACAAAATCCAGCCAGTATATATAGTGCATATCAATATCTGGATATAAATATGCATGTTAATGCAAGGTATAACAGACTGTAGGTGTTGGTAACTTGGAGGATTGATTATTTATTTGCGTAGTTCGTCAAGGCTGATTGCGATAATATTTCAAAATGAATACAAAGTGATTAAAAAGAATTTGATAATTTTTTAGTTAACAAGAACATCCGAATAGCAAGTCAAAGTAAGTTGTTCTATAATGCAAATAACATAAAAAGAAAACTTTAACTATTTAATGTGTGAAGGCCCAAATGCAATATATAATAGTCTGACAGTGCAGGAGTATCTGAAAGTTTCCTGGTCTTAAGTTCATGTCTTGCAATTTCTCAGCCCTTGCAATGCCTCTGCAACCCAATGTGCCTAAATGTGAAGATTATGAGAGTCATAGGGTGTCTTTAATCTGGTTAAACACTGACAGGTGGCAACAGAACTTAGAACATCCCAAAGTGTGATGAGCAGACTGTGGAATTGCGTTCACGACTACTGGCAATGCAGTTGAGTTGCAGGCACAGTTTCTTGCTGCCTCTGGATAATGGATATGCTCCCAGACCATATATAATCAGCCCCATCGTATCAACAACATGCTTCAGGAGGCAGGAATCAAACGCATGGACTGGCCTTCATGTTCTCCAAATCTGAATCCCATTGAACATGCTTGGGATGTACTGGGAAGACGTCTGG
This sequence comes from Parotocinclus spilosoma, assembly GCA_033117975.1. NCBI lineage: Eukaryota > Metazoa > Chordata > Actinopteri > Siluriformes > Loricariidae > Parotocinclus > Parotocinclus spilosoma. Next base: position 5,513 of record JAVSBV010046857.1, read on the forward strand.
CAAACCATCAAATGCCTTCCAAAACACTTCTTGAGCTGGAAGTTTCCCTGGAGCAACTCTCTGGATCCTACAAGAACTGCTGGACAATCTGATCCTGTCCATGCTCTATCACCGTCAGTGGGTTTTGACAGTCTTGGGTGATCATACACCCTACTGAAGTCACTGTGTGGTACTCTTGTCCAGTTTGACATGCTTCTGTTCACCTCCATGAATCTGTCACTTGCTACTCAATTGCGATAATTGCATTTTCATAATCAAACCACTTTCTTTGACTTTTCATTTGCTTTTCTGGTTATCTTGTTTAATTAAATAAAATCAAATTTCTTATTTTAATCGCATCATATTCATTTGGAAATATCCTTTAATTTTTGTGAGCAGTGTACTTTTACTCACTGAAGTGTTTTTGCTTAGTTCTGCTTTTAAGTTACTGGACTATTGATCAATTGGTCCAGTGTTGGGCCCTGCCAAGTTGCCACCATTGGGATCTTAAGCAAAACTAAACCTAAACTCTCAGGGGCTTGATTTAATCAGTTATCAGTCACTCAGAAAAGCAACACAAAACACCCTGATTTAACCCCACATTTTCTGGTTAGCCTTGTAAGGGAGCTCTGCAGTCTTTGGAATTCACAGTGTGCCTGTGATTATGGAATCTGAATGGTACACCAGTCCTTCTTATGGTTTGAAAGGGGTCACAGTTAGAGCTGGGGGATAATGCTTCCTTTGCGCAAACCCATATTTTGTTATACACAGTTATTTTCCATGAGTGACTAGAGACCACATTTGGGACTTTTCCTAATCATGTACATTATATTGCTTAAAGTATGTGGACAGCCCTTGTAATTGCTTATTTAAGGTATTGGGTCACACTAAGGGTTTTCTACCACTGTCCTCTGTTTCCTTGTACTATGCCAGAGCATGACCGCAGTAGAATGCTTTTAAGTATATTTACACTTTATGACATTTTTAAAAAATCAATCAGTTGTAAAAACATGTGTGAAGCACCTTTCACAATAAACCAGATCTTTTCTGGAAGTGACCTGTATGGACAGCAATGTTCGATACAAACACGCCTGGCATTACCCAGACATTTTCCAGTCAGCCCCTGGTACAAAGTCCAGAATATATCTGAATGAGCTCATTAATACAGAGGCACTAATGTTGTGGAGAATTTCCAGCATGTGTAGGACCATAACATGCATGTTCAAATCTGAATCAAGCGAAGTCCAAGGGTCAAGAAGCACGGTAAATCAGTCAGTCTGACTCAGTGATCTGACTCCCAGAAAATCCATCTTGTATTAGTATAATGCAGTAATATGCATTATTGGGGTTCTATTGTACAGGTACGCTCCCGATTACGGTTATGTTCTGACAAGTCCATCATAGAGTGTATTGTAAACCAAATAGTTTAATATATACTATATATAGAAAAGTGGAGCCTACCTTAAAATGCATAAAACGCCTACGATATACTACTGTTGGACAAAATAATTAGGACATTTGAAGATGTTGAAGATGTATTGAATAATGCATTGACAGGTTATTCACATTGTCTTACTGTCTTAGACATATCTGCTCAATTCTTAGGGTGCAAGGCAGAAACAACCCTAGACAGGGTGCCAGTCTCTCATAGGGCACACACTTGGGCCACGTTAGTATAGTCTGTTAATTTAAAAGTTGTATTTGTACTGTGGGAGGAAGCTGGAGCCCTCACAGTAAAACTACACGAACAGGGAGGACATGCAGACTCTTCTCACTTCTTGCTGTGTGACAACATTGCTACCCACCATGCTGCATGCATTGAAAGTAAAAAAAAATAATAATAATAATAAAAAAAAAACATGCTTAGTCCATTGGCGAATATAAGTCACTGTTGCTAAGCTGGCTGCTACCCCGAAATGGTTGGTGTATGGTATAATGTTTTGTTTGGCTGGCATCACTAACATTATTAGGTCCCATGTTGATTTATTTGCACTAAGAATACTGTAGATGTAAAAAAATTTAAAAAACCCCCAAAAAACTACAAGAAACACAGCAGATATGTTCACTGGGTGAGCTCTTTTGTGAGATTTACTTATAATCCTATATTTCAGCTGGACTGAGTCGCACAAGTCAACTAATACAATTTGTAAGCAAGTGTGCTAACCATTCGACGAGTTCAGTATTTCATATGTCTTATTTCAGTGCTTGAATTTTACTTTATTAAAAATATTTTTTACACTTTCAAATGTGGTAATTTGCATAAAACTCTTGACAAATAAACAGTAAAGAGCCCAAATGCATTAAGAACTAAATGTAGCACAATAAAATGTAGTGTTTTACACATGGAATTTCATTTTTGGTGGTAAACTGCCCATTGGTTATTGCCAATGTTCACATCACTGTTTTTGCAAGCTAAGTCGTTTTTATTAGAGGATTTAGTTATATTTGATATCTCAATAATAATTGCATTGTAGCCCTCTGAATCTTAGTAACATCGTTATTTATTCAACTCACAAACAGTGTATTTAACCATTTCTGAATAGATAATCAAATGTGCAGGTGTGTATGTGTGAGGGATTTTTTTGGCTGGTTTGTTTCATTAATGTCTTAGTGAAAATGTTGTGTTATTATTACAATTGTTCTGATAAACCTCTCCATAGTCGATCATTTACTGCAACTTTCCTTCGTAATAATAAATGCAACTTATTTTTTTTCTCCAGTGCAGCATATCTGCATCAGGTTTAAACAAGCATGCCATTTATAAGTCAAGTCAGATTTATTTATATTGCTTTTTTTTTTTTACAATGGAGCATTGTCTCAAAGTAGCTTTACAATACTATATTGTCTTATAATACCAATCCCAAATTGGAGCAAGCTTAGCGTGACAGTGGCAAGGGAAAACTCCCTAACCATTTTAAGGAAGAAACCTTGGAAGGACCAAGATCCAAAAAGGGACCCATCCTCTTTAAGTGACTTAAGTGTTAATTACTAATCACTATCCACTAGGTCCCACCCTCTCAAGTAATAGTTTAAAACACCTATAAGTAAAATAGTTACTAGTCCACAAAGTCATGGTTTGAAGATTTCAACTCCCATGGCTTGCATGGAACTCTAAACTTTGACGCCTCATTATCAGCTCGCTAATGGAAAAAACACTTTGCACTTATGATGGGATATAGCTACTTATATTTACTTGTGCTCAGATGACCAAGATTTAATTTTTGTTTTGAAATTTAAACACAATTGTTGGCCAGACCTGAAAAAACACCCAAAATACACACTACCTACAGTAAAGCATTATGCTAACGAAATTATGTTGTGGAGGTTTGTGGTGCTGGTATTAAATATTTTAATGTTTTATTATGTTAGACTGTAAGACAGAAATACACAATTGAAAGAGATATGTGGCATTGTATATACTGCTTAGCCATATCGTTATAGCCACCTGCCTACTATTGTGTAGGTAATCCTTGGGCCACAGAGTCTCTGGCCCATCAAGGTATGAACTCTACAAGACCTGAAGGGGTCCTGTGCCCCACCAGTTCTGTCATGACCTATAAGTTGCAAGGTGGGGCCACCATGGATTGGACTGGTTTGTTCAGTGTATCTCACAGATGCTCGATCAGATTGAGATGTGGGGGATTTCAATATTTTTGTCATGTCTATCATGGGAGCATTAATCTTGCCATTTTGGAATGTGTTTGCCATTAATGGGTAGATGTGTAACAATGTTTAGGCAGGTGGTATGTTTCAAAATAATGTCCAGATGAGTGCCAGGACCTAAGGTTTCCTTGCTGAACATTACCCAGAGCATCCAGCTGTCAGTGTTATTAATTCCACCTGTCTTTGGTTTTTACTATGTTTGATTATGGTTTGTTACTGTAGACAGTATACCTTCTGTTTTACACAATCGGGTCACCACACTCCTTTCAAATGACTTTGACGACCACTGACCAAATATGTTTGGATTGTGATGTTTTCTCAGCACAGCAGTGCTACCGACATGGTAATAGAATTGGGGTGTTGAGCTGTTGTAAGTGCTCCTAGGATTTTTAAATAGCTCGTCACTGGGTTCTGAATAGTCTATTATCTTAAATGACAGCCAGTGGCAGTCCAGTGGTCAAAATTGTGCATGGACATTATCATGGAAGGTCACTGTTGATGATTGAGTCAGTAAATGTCTGCCTACATCTGAATATAATAATGAAATGGTCAGGTAAATAATAAAGTGGCACATGGTGTGTATTTTGTCTGGTGACTTGACATTTTATAATTAATTTAGGGGTAAGTGTGAGTAAGTCTCGAAACATGTGAGCCTAACTGTGATGATAAAACATGTTTAGTCTAATTAGTGTTTACATTATCATATAATAGTTTTTAACAGAGCTTCAACATATTCATATTATCACAAATTTTTCTTCTAGCACGTGTTTTGTAAACTAAGTTTAGACATTTCCTTGCTGTCAGATTTGCATAAAAACGCTGAAGGAGCCTGTCGTTTAATTTGTTGGTCATGTCATGAAGTATAGTTTCTAACTGTTGTCTGTTTTTATAGGTCAGAAAACAAAGTCACAATTAATTTCATCAATCGCGATGGAGAGAAGATCACAGTGAAGGCTTCACCTGGTGACAGTCTGTTAGACGTGGTGGTTCAACAAGACCTTGATTTTGATGGGTTTGGTGAGTTCAATGTATTTCTCTTTTCTTCCATTAATGTGCTTCTGTTTTTCGTATCCAGCCCTGACAGAGGTTAACTATTATGTTCACTGCCTCAAGTCTTACTGCCATTTGTCTGTGGGTGGTGTTACGATCCTGCCTGTGGCTCTAGTAAAAAAAACGGATAAGCAGAATTAAGTAACAGACAGTGTGAATATTGTGTCTTTTGGGATCTGTTGCCTACCCTCTTAGGGTGGGAGTGAGGTGGAGATGCTTTCAATAGCAGTGTGGTTGGATACATTAAGGTAAAAAAATAGTGCCATTCTCATGTCCATGTATACTTGCCAAACTGAACTCTGACTTCTGACTACAAATTATCTTATCAAGTCTCATGTCAGGAGTCAGATGTGATCACAAGTTTAATCAGTCACCTCTAGTGATTTATACAGAAACTTGGAATGCTGTATCTTTTGAGAAAGTTATTCTCCTGTAGACCAGTCCAGTTAAGCATCATTATATGGAACGGCACTTGGCTAATAATGAGATGCAACATGCAGTCTTGTTTCTTTAGCATATAAGCATATATACCTTATTTAATAAAACAGTTATTAATTAGCTATTTAGGATTGTTATAAAGTTTTAAGGAATTATTAGGGATTTTAGTAATCAATTCTTTGTTCTAATACATTTCTACTTGGGCAGCACGGTGACTCGGTGGGTATCACCACTGCCTTACAGCAAGAAGGTCCCAGGTTCAATCCCAGGGTGGAGCGTTAGTGTGCGCGTGCGTTATTGTATGTGTGTGCGTTGTTGTGCGTGTGTGTGTGCGTTGTTGTGTGTGTGCGCGTTCGTTGTTGTGTGTGTGCGCGTGCGTTGTTGTGTGTGTGCGCGTGCGTTGTTGTGT
>JAVSBV010046868.1:0-11051 GCA_033117975.1 Parotocinclus spilosoma
AAAAGTATGAGATTTAAGGGAAAACACAAAATTGTCTAGGTGACCCCAAACTTTTGAACGGTAGTGTATGTGTAAAATATGTTAATCTACTCTTTTTACTCTACGTATGGAGTACATGATTCAAAATTCAAATTTTTTAAAATTATTTATGAAAATACTTTTCACATTTATAAATATGATGGCGAGGGTTCTTTTGGGTGCTAGCCCTTTATGTTGCAAACATAGATTAAGGAAAGACCATTGGAGCCTTGGAAAGCTGCTAGCTTGTACCTTCAAGCCACAGTAATAGTAATTTTCCCATTTCAAGTTTTCCGTTTGTCACAGAAAGAGCCACAGGGGAAGGGGTTCAGAACCTATGCGAGAATTCAGTGGCACAAGCTAAAGTGTTCTATGGATGGTAGGCCTTCTATCTGCACAACTCTTCATGTCTCAAGCTTCCAATAAACCTATTTTAAAATGTTCAGGGCCCCCACAGGGCTATTACAGTTATGCAGGTAGAAGTGTTCGGTTTTTAAATACCAGTGTCACTATTAGACTGGTGGTTTAACAGACCACCAATGAAAACTGCACAACCAACAGCATCCAGTGGGCAGCATCTTGTGCCCATTGATGAAAGACTCAATGACAACTAAGACAAACTGCACAGCAGCAGATGAGTTACTGTCTGAGCAGGTAGACCAACAAGGTAAGTGTGTCTAAAACAGTGGCCAGTAAGTAAGGACAGTGTTTAAAAACTCTGCAGTGAAAATCAAAATGAAAGGTGACTAACGTTGTACTCCAGACAGCACATAGGCTACAGTCTATAATTGTAGAACTACAAAGACCACTTATATTGAAAGCGGAGCTTATAAATTGGGCATTTATGTATAAAAACAGGTGGTGGTTTTAATGTTACAGCTGTGTTGTAACAATGCTGAGGCAGACACACTGTTAGGATCTATATGCAGGCTTTATTAAGATAATACCAAGACAGAATTATAATTGAAGGCATAGCACAGAGTTCAAAACGAGGAGCAAACAGTAATCAGGCAAACAGGTTCAAAATGCAAAATCTGAAAATCAGAGTAAAAATGGCAGGCAAGAAGTCAAAAACACTAGGGATGGTCATGGAGTCTGCACATCCCCCCCATGTATGTGTGGATTTACTCTGGCTGCTCTTGTTTCCTTCCACAGTCCACACATAGATGTTTGCACACTACAATAGATCCACTCTTGTGGTCCCTCCTCTTAAAATCACCCCACAATAGTGTTTAGGGTAAGGTGACTGAAAAGACCATGAAAAATGTCTGTTGCAATTTCTACACATTTGGTTCCCGTTATAGTTTCATGGCTGTTAGATAAGTTAGATCTTCGTAATCTAGAGCTAATCTCCTTTATGGAAGTGCTTGAAGCCCAACACCATGGAACCCTGTATCCATAGTCTTTAAGAGGTACACTGGTCCGGTTGGGTGATGTACAGACACATTATACTTTGTGTGAGGAAAGGGCAGATGAGCTATTGTGTCCCTGCTGCTGCAATAACAGCCCCTGATGGCCATTGTAGGCACCAGCACGGATGATAGATGGTCATGGTGAGCATAGTCTGTCCACTGTGTGGATTCATTCTCGTCATAAAAGTGAAAAGGAATGGCTAGCGGCCACAAGCCCACTCACTGGTCTACAATTGGCAGGGGGATGTGCATGAGGGGCAAGACTGGAGAATTAGAAAGACCAATTTACAAAAAATAGAGAGCCATTACAAGAAAAACAGCCCCACAACATCGCAGATCATCCAAAATGCAATATGAATGTAGTTCTTTTCTTTATAACCATACCCTTTTTGTTGTAAAACAGCTCTGTTTATGTGTCACCTTACCACAGACCGGTTGTACTCACAATTCCAGTAGCAAAGAAATTGAGGTGCTTACATTTGTGGTTGGATGAAAGAAAGCCTTTCTCCTTGCAGAGTTAGTGGATTTAATTTGCTTATGTCTATATAAATATGCTCTGTCAAAACAAAAATAAAATCTTTATTGCCCACATAACACAGTTCCACGACAGTAAGTTAAGAAGTGGATGCTTTCATTCCAACAAGAGCTCTAGTGGTTGCTGTTAGATGTGTGATCTGAGCTGATTCTTTGTGCTCTGTGTATGTGCGTTTGTGAAAGCCTGCACTATGTCTTGGTGATTTTAATGTACTCACTCTGAAGCTTCACATTATTGTGCACAATAGTTGATAGCTAAATTATAAATTATAAGAGAGAGTGTGCTTGCCCTGATACAAGTTCTCCATGCTGTATGGAAGTAAGTGATACATCACTAAATAGCATTCAAAGTAGTTTAATGAATGGCTTTATTTTAGTTGGCTAATATTATATAACCCAAATCAGAAAAAGTTGGGAGATTTTCCAAAGTAATCCCATGCCAGCTTCAGCTTAAGGTTGCTCCCTTGGCCTTAATCACTTAATGATATAATGCACTGTAGAGGGAGAAATATGCAATCCCTTTAATTTATTTTATTTGAAGTACATTGTGTTTAAACATTTCCATAATGTTCTCATGTGTTTGTTAACAAACTGGACTTTCCAACTCCCAACTTTTTTTGGAATGCGTTGCACTTTACCAGAAGAACGTGAAAAAATCTCAGGTTCATACTGTCTTCAATAAAATAAAAGTCAATGGGAATCTAAAAACACTGTGTGGTTTTTATATGCATTTTCCATGCTGTCTCAACATTTTTCTGATTTGTGATCACAGAGCCTACACTGGATTTTGGATAATGATAGCCATTTGGATAAAAGCAAATTATTGTGTGGTGTATGTTGGGCATCCGGTGATTTTTCTCTCTATTTGTAATTTTCTCTGAGTATTTTGTTATTCCAAAGTGTGTAGCTATAACCAAGAGAGCTAGCACTCTTTTTTCTGCTTGATGTTCTGCTCTATGTACCCAAATGGTAGCCTGAAGCACAATTAACCCAAAGCCTTTAACCTTACAGGTAAACAATGATATAATATTTGTATTATTTCATATTATGATACCAAGGTTAGGACCCAAGGATGTGGGAATGAAGGAACCCCATAATAATATAATAATAATGGGGAAATAATTAAAGAGGCAGAGCAAAAGGATCTCCAAATTACAGAAACCAAAAATGGAAAAAGTCATGCCACTGTGTTGCATCCCAAATGGGAATGGCACCCACAGCTGGCGTGCGCACGTATCAAAATGGCAGAGAGTGATCATGCAGTTAGCACGAAAAGGCACCGATTTGGGACGCTTTGGGAGGCCAAGCCTGTGTGCGCGAGGCGTGTGAAGAAGCTGCTACAGGGTGCGACTCAATTTGAGATGACCGGAGTGAGGCTCGGCTTACCAGCCAACAAAGGACGGGGAAGAGGAACCCTGATTCTGTCCCTGAACCCGAAAATACCTCCAGGGTTTCCCCCGTACATGTCTGTCGGCACTGTAAGCCCCGGGACATTACCGACTGGCTATAAATATTCGCAAGTGTTCTATACGTTATTCTATATATGTTTTATTCTACCGCCATCTCACTGGTTGCGTCCTGTGAACACTGATGAAAGGATGAATAACACAAACTGTGCAGCAACATATTAGCAACTCTCTCTGAACATTCATCCCACATACAACACAACTGTTACAAGAACCAATTGTTTACTTACTGTTTGTACATTCCAGAGTTAAACATGTTATTATAGTAAGGTCATTTTATTTGATATTTGTTCTGTGCATGGTTTTAGAGTTATAGCCGTTGCCTGGCACAAACTGTGCAGCATTTTATCTGACTTTAATTCTACAAGGTGGAGTGAGTGAATACAAGTGAATCTCTAATAAAGTTGACACTAAAGACACGAACAGTCTTTTAAAACTCCTGTAGCACTGCTGTGTCTGATCCAATCATACCAGGTGTAATATTACATTGATACACAGGGTAATGACTGAGTGTGGCCACACAGACACTCAGAGGACATACATACTCTACACCTAGGATTAAAGCCAGGATCTTCTTGCTGTGAGGCAATGGCGCTACCCACTGAGCCACCATTCTACCCCTAGAGAACAGAGTAAAGGTTAAATAAAGTTGTAAGCAGAAAATAAAATGAAAAATATGTAATGTTCAGTCAGTATATGACTGGAAAATGCATACATTCATATTATATACACATGTATACACTCACTGAAGTCAATTTCATGGGTTTCAACTGCCTAGACAGAACATCAGTAGCGAGGATCATTTGATCCACTCAAAAGCACAAGTGGCTTCCACAATTTTGTTGTCCATCATTCAGACACAAGTAGCACCTTCGCTTTCACATGATGCCAGATTCATAATCAATCAAGCATTTGTGGGACCAGCTGGGACACCATCTTCGGAAACCTGTGAGTCTGCAGCTCCAACATCTGTGGATAAATGTGCCACAGGATACCATATGGAACCGGTTTGCCTCCAGTGCTAACTGTATCTATGGTGTATCCAGCCTAGATGTGTCTTAACAGGGTGAGTAGAGCATCCTTTTAATTGAACAGTTTTCCCTAATCACCCTATCCTCGCGCTCCAGTATTGTTTTCACTTGTTCGCTGGTGCTTTTAAACACTGTTTTCACATTGTAGGTGACAAAGACAATAACTTGCCTGTTGTTGTACAGTTTGTGTTTATCATCCTCTAATCATTTATCAATGTTTAAAGGATACAACATACTTGATGTTGGTGGCTGGATATTTTTGGTTGGATGGGCTATTTTCAGTCAAGCAGTGGCAATGAGGTGTTTAAATACTTAAGCCGTACTTCTGTGTCTGTTCCACTCATACCAGAACAATACTGCAATATTTTGTCCATTGTATTAGTGCATTTTATCAGTTACACTGTCTGATAGTAGTACACTAGTCATCCATTTATTCCCATTTATACTGCATTGTTCTCGTCCATAGCTTGAAAAGGCTAGAAGAGGTTAGAAGAGGCTTCCTTCTGGGATGACCCCCCCTCCCCTACCCCCAAACATCTATTTAACCTCTGGAGCAATGCTAAGCACTGAACTTATTTGGTCAACCATGTTGAGGCCTGTTCTGAGTGGAACCTGTCCTGATAAATCGCTGTATGGTCTTGGCCAAGGTGCTGCAGTTTACTGTCAGGCTGTTGGCAATCTTCTTATAGCCTACACAGCAATTATTTTTTTCAGACCCTTAGAGGGTTCTTTACCATGATATGCCATTTTGAACTTCCATTGACCAGTATGAGAGAGTGTGCAATTGATAACACCAAATTCCACACACTTGCTACCCATTCACACCTGAAACCTTGTAACAGTAACGAGTCGCATGATACTAGGAAGGGAAAATGGGTAATTGAGCACAATCTCTCCTTTTTCACTTAGGGGTGTACTCACTTTTGTTGCCAGCAGTTTATACATTAATGACTGTGTTTTGAGTTATTTTAATGAAACAGAAAATTATATTAAACTGTTATGCAAGCTGTAGACTGACTACTTTACAACATATCAAAGTTTCATATCTTCAGTGGTGTCCCATGAAAAGAAACTAGTTGATAAAAAAAATAAATAGTTAATAAATAGTTAATATAATAAATAGTTATAAAATAGTTGAGGGGTGAACTCACTTTTGTAAAATACTGAATTTTATGTGAGAAGGGAACCAAATAACTCACTCTTGCAGACTTTCAGAAACTTGTCTGCACAGAGAGTAAGCAGACATAAGGATCGAAACTAATCAAATATAATTTAATCAAATCTAATAGTAATCTTCAGCCAAAGTGCAGTTATTGGTATTTATGTCATTGTAGCCATTTGATGTGTACTAATGCAGAGATTATGCATGCTTAAGACAACCATGACAGGTCATTTACTGCTCAATTCAGTCTTGTGTGGAAGCAGCAGTTCTTGACATTAATCCCTCATGTACGATACTTGCATCTTTATGCTGTACATTTTAAGCAGCCAGAACATCCAGAACAGCACACTTCAAGTGTACCTTCAGGTCTGGTTTTTACAATTATTCTTGATACTTTTATAGTCCAGTTACCTTTGGCTAACACTGAGGTGCTATGAATAATCTACTCTGAGTGTATGACATTCCCCCAAAGGGTATGATTTCAGGTGACCGGCTTAACAATTTCTGTACATAAGATTTAGTAAGCCATATTCAGCCTTAGTCAGGGAGTCTTCTAAAAGGTTGTAGGGGAATAATAAAGGTATTGTTACAAACTATGTGACACAAAGTAATAAAATGAAGGAGAAGTGCAGCACTCCTCTTGACTTTGTCTCTCACTCACTCTCTCTCAATCTTTCTCTCACTCTAGTCTTGTGTGTTTTGTGTGTGTGTGTGTGCATGCACTACACTCATGCACTCATGTTCCCACGCAGTATGCTGACAGTTGCCAGCGGCATTCTGGGAAAGCTGAATAAAAAATCTAGAAGAGGTAGTAGAAGAAAAGGAAGATCAGAGTAAGGAAAGGAACTCGGCTGGTATTTACAGATATGGACTCCTCCTGTGTGGACCCTGTGGAGCTGAGTTTCCCCTGATCGGAATTAAAAAGTAGCTAGAGCAGCTGCTTCGCCCCTTTTGGGGGCAGAGAATGAAGTCTTATGAGGCCAAATACATGCTGTACATGGAGCTCTACTGACCCCTGCTGGAACACACTACCCTCACGGAACCCTACATTGCCTGGTCTCATTTGCTCATTTCCCACATACCCTGCTTACACTTGGTTGTTTTGAGTATCAGGACTGCATCAGGATTTAAGTGCAAATACAGTCAATATAAGATATTTACATTTGATCACTCAAACAAATGTGATATAAAATTGAAATTCAAGCACCTCTGAAAGCTCCATTTGGCAAATAGGACTAAATACTTTGCCATAGTCCATGTGGCCCATGCCTACCAAATACATTAAAACTGTTATCTAAAATCATCATCAGTATGCATTTTACAGTTTTATCTTGTAAATTCTGTCTTATTCATAAAAAGGAAACAGAATAAGCATGTGGACTTAAAAGACCTAGCAGCTCAGAGCCTAGTATATAGCCTTTGGCATGTGTTTTAATCCCCTTATATTTGTACCCATTGACAAAAGATATAACTCGATCAAAATGTCAGATTGCTGAAAAAACTTGACATGCATTTATGACTCAGAGAGATATGTAAATGATTACAAGTGTAATTCTTGTCCTTGGCATTTTGGGAGTAGAATACCTCTTGGTGAAAGATCATTGACTGCTATACATAGCTCTACGGTGTACTAAAAGACATTTTGCCAAGTTGGCAGATTTTGAGAGAAAGCACATTACTGGACTGAGAGAAAGCAGGGTCTAACCTAGCTGTTAAGAGACATGCACACATGGCAAAAAAGCTCTGGGCAACCCACACAAACGACCAGTAGAGAGGATTGTTTGATGTGCCGGCAAGCACAAGCAGTACCCACAGTTATTTGTCTTTCATCCAGACACAGTTGGCAACTTCACTATACACTTGTGTCTCTGCCCAGACCATTTCCATGTGCTTAGCAGAAGGAAATTTGTTGTCACGACACCCATTACATATCCTGCTATTGACAGCCAACCTCCATTGGCTTTAGTTTGCAATGGTGTTGTGAACAAGAAACCTGGGCTGTTATTGACTGGAACTGTTATTGTCTTTGGCGAAGAATTCAGGTCCTGTTTGGAGTATGGATGATTGGTTTGAGAATGGAAGTCTCGGGGTGACAGCTTCAATGCTGCCTTTTCTGTGGAGCGGCACACTGCCCTAACTGCTGGTAATGATCTTGGGACCCATCGCATATGACAGTTACTCCCCTCTAGTAGTGAAACGAGGAACACTAACATATACATGCCAGACATTCAGCAACCACATGTGTTGCCTATAATGGCAGGGGTAACTGGTAATTTTCAATGCTTACACAGACACATCAAGGGTTTCCCAGGAAAATCCAGATTCCAATAGTGGTTACCAGCTTCATCACCAAACAAGCATTTTTGGGGCAAGCTGGAATGCCAGGTTTGGCAACCTACAGTATCCTACAAAAGTGAGTACACCCTTCGCATTTTGTAAATATTTTATTATATATTTTCATGGTACAACACTAAAGATATGACACTTTGGTGCAATGTAGTCAGTCTACAGCTTATATAACAGTGTCAATTTTCTGTCCCCTAAAATAACTCAACACACAGGCATTAATGTTTAAATCGCTGGCAACAAAGTCTCAATATTTTGCGTGGCTTTCGTTATTTTCCAGCACTGTCTTAACTCCCTTGGGTATGGAGTATACTAGCGTGTCACAGGATGCCACTGGAAACCTCTCCCACTTCTCCATGATGGCATCACAGAGCTGGTGGATGTTAGAGACTTTGCACTCCTCCACCTTCTCATTTGTGAATGAGAATTGAGAATTGAGATACTTAATAGGGTTAAGCTTTGGGGACATGCTTGGCCTTTGCCCTCAGTTTCTTTTGCAAGGCAGTGGTCGTGTTGGAGGTGTGTTTGGGGTCGTTATCATGTTGGAATATTGCCCTGTGGCCCAGTTTCTGAAAGAAGGGGATCATGCTCTGCTTCAGTATGTCACATTACATGTTTTCCTCGATACTGTACAAATATGCAGGATCTACAGGTCCAGCTGCCTGTAGGTAAACATATGTTGGTAAATGTGCCATAGGATACCATACAAAACCTGTATGCCTCCATGCCCAACTATATCTCACCTTGTATCCAGGCCAAGGGCAGACTAACATGGCACTGGAGCCTACTTACTGTTGTACTCAATAATACTGAACTGCTATAGACTGGAAACTGTATAATCTTTAGCAACAAATACAGATTCTCTTTGGGATCCAAGAGTGGTTGGGTTAGACTCTAGCTACAAACTGCCAGTAATGCTGGTGTGATAAATAATGGTTTACAAACATTGCAACATTTTGAGCAAATTTGCCACAGTATACCATACAGAACATGTTTGCCTCTAATGCCCAACCATATATGATCTTGTATCCAAGCTACAGACAGCCTAGCAGGGTACTAGCCACTCCTTTCAATTTAGCAATTCATGTCATGTCATTGTTCTAGGATTGAAAAATGTAAAATTAAGCTGAAGTGAACAACGAGGATTCTAGCAAAGTATGTTCCAGTATGTGGTGAAGGCCCAAATTAATTACATTCTGCACTAAGCAATTAGTCCAGTAGGCAAATTTTAGTAGGTCTGAACAAGGATTTTTGTTAAATGAAAACACCAAATGCTCAAATTATTTTAGTAAATTAAAAGCACATGTGAACTGTCCATGGTTCCAGGTAATGGCTGAATGAGGCTGTAAAAACAGGAATTATTTGCCTGACATGTGATACATTATCTGGTTATCTGGTGCTTTCCTGATATTTTCCATCCATCCATCTCTGGGTGCAAGGGCAGGAACAACCCTGATCCATTGTAGGGCACACACACACAGTCACACACTAAAGGCCACTTTTAGAGACACCAATTACCCTAACACACGTCTTTGGACTGTGGGAGGAAAGTGGAGTACCCGGAGTAAACCCATACAGATACAGGGAGGACACACAGGAAGGACCCATGCCGCTCCACCCTTGGATTGAACCCAGGACCTTCTTGATGTCCCTCCAAGCCATCAATCCACCGTGCTTCCTTCCTGATATTTGTTATTTGAATATTTTGACCTGGTCTTCAGTGATAAAAAGAGTTGGGTGTGGTTGTGAGAAGTGGTGTTAAAATACCTAAAGCATGAGGAAGTTTGTCCACAGAAGGAAAGGCCTGAAAGAGGTGACTGAAATGTGTGTATTATACAATGAGTAATGTTATTCAAATTGGCAAAAAAAAGTGTTTTCAGATGATTAGCAAGTGTGATGAGATTATGGCTGAATGTAATCTGTTTCTCTTTTTGCACTTGGTGATGGGGTAGAAAGAGCAGCAGACCACTTAAGTGTCATTGGTATAAAATTACCTCTGTAATTTGTATTTGTAATTGCCTTTGTTTTTCTGGTGACCTTCTTTAGTTGGTTTCTGGTCAGACTTTATGAAACTTTGTCTCTGCTTATATACGCTTGCTCGATGTTTTATTAGGTCCTCAGTTCATTTGGCTTTGAGCTTCTATAGCTCACAATAGTCTTGTAAGGTAAACACACTTTTTAATAAAATGTGATGTTAGAGCATGTTGTGTGTGTTGGTTTTAAAACAGTTCTCAAGGTATCCAAGTTTGTGGCGCTATGGCAATTAAGTGTTAATTACAATCAGGCTAAGACAAACTTAAATATACTTTCCCAGCTTGGTTTTCAAAGTTTTATTTCATTTAAGTATCCCCATTTACTGCCTTATCACAATATGTGGTACACTAAGGGTCTAAATTCTAAATTTACTCTACCTGCTTTTATCAGAATTCTCCGTCCTGCTGCCCCAATCAATGACTTGCTTCAGTAAAATAGACATTAAATTATCACTCGTAATGATCACTACATTCTATTTATGTCTATTAACGTACTGTTGAAATCACTTATAAAAGCTAGACCATAACTTTCCATAATAGATTGGTTTAGAAGAATTCCCAGAGCACTGATATTTGTGACACTAGCATGCCTTCTACACAACAGTAACCAAATAACGAATTATACATTGTCAAGTAACAATAATGCACACAAAACAGGTAACAGACAATCAACACAATAACCCCAATTCTGTTCTTTAATATTGGATTTTATGTTAAATTCATTTTATTTTATTTTATTTTTTCATTCATTTGAATCCTTTTATCCTTTCATCTTCGCTTATTTGACCTTCTGTATTTCAAACATTACTTGTAGTGTTATATAAACTGTATGCCTTTTGAACCATTCTGTGTCAGACCAGGGAATTGTTACCGTTGCATAGCAACAACTCATTTGATGTGGACAGATTTTTTGGGTCGAAAGTAATGTCAGTATTATATCATATTGCGTATGATATCCATGGATTATTATATTTATTTTGCTGTAAATACACAAGGTTGTGTGTTATCACAAGAACACTCTCCCTCCTGTGTTCTTTTGCTTCAATATA
>JAVSBV010046887.1:0-11050 GCA_033117975.1 Parotocinclus spilosoma
TGGAATGTGTTGTGGAAACCAGAGCACCTGGAGTAAAACAGTGCAGACACGGGGAGGACATGCAAACTCTATACAATGGGAGACTAGGGTCAAGATTTAAACGGGAGATATCTGGAGTGGTGAGGCCACGCTATCAGCTTACACCACCATGCTGCCCACATGTACCACATGTGATGTGAATGACAATAAACTTTCCTTGAATCCTTGAAGAAGTTTGAAGAAATCAAACAAAATAACAATCTTGTTCAAAGAATCTATAATCCTTGTGTTTTGTCAGTAATGTGGTACATCATAATTATAGTATGAAGTAAAAGTGGTTTTACTTTGTTCTGCATAAATATCTTGGAAAGTGAATAGGCTGAAAAAAATAGTATAATATGGAACTTTTAACTTGGTAACTGCAACACTGTTGCATAGGAGTGATTAATGAATGGACAAAATAAATTCTAAAAACATTGTAAACTGACAAGTCAGACAAGTCCCATTACTGCCTAGTTGCCACTCTTTGGCCCTAGAGCAGGACTTTTGAGTTCTTTAAATTGAAATTTGTTTGGATAGTACCTTGTAAGTCTGTTGGACATTGCTCTGGAGTAGTGATAACATAAATGTGTTTCATATTCAAACAATTGAAATTGTACAGACCTCAAGAGACCTGAAGATTGCATTTAAAGAGCTGAGTGCTTTTGTTGGAAGTCCTTTGTCCTGGATGTCAGGGTTGCGTGTAATAAATCAGCAGTATAGACATTTAATTCTTTTCTCAGAACTGAGGGTCACAGGAGACTCTTTTATACTGAACAAAAATGTAAACGCAACACGTTTTGCTCCCATTTTTCATGAACTGAACTCAAAGATCTCAAAGACTTTTTCCTTCTGCACAAAAGGCCTTTTTCTTTTAAATATTATTCACAAATTTGTCTAAATCCGTCTTAATCCATCCACCTCAAAGGTGTGGCATATCAAGATGCTAATTAAACAGCATGATTATTGCACAGGTCTACCTTAGGCTGGCCACAATAAAAGGCCAGTCTAAAATGTGCAGTTTTATCACATAGCACAATGCTACAGATGTTACAAGTTTTGCGGGAGCATGCAGTTGGCATACTGACTGCAGGAATGCCCACCAGAGCTGTTGCCTGTGAACTGAATGTTCATTTTCCTATCATAAGCTGTCTCCAAAGGTGTTTCAGAGAATTTGGCATTACATCTGATGGGGCTCACAACCGCAGACCACATGTAACCACACCAGCCAAGGACCTCCACATCCAACGTTTTCACTGTTGCAATTGGTTTGCATAACCAAAGAATTACTGTGCAAACTGTCAGAAACCATCTCAGGGAAGCTCATCTGCATGCTTGTCATCCTAATAGGGGTCTCTATGACTGCAGTCCGTTGTCGTAACCAACTTGAGTGGGCAGTTGCCCACATTTGATGGTGTATGGCATGCTGGAAAGATATTCTCTACACAGATAATTCCTGGATTTTACTGAACAGGGCAGGTTTGCTGTGGTTTGCTGACACCAATGTTGTAAATTGAGTAAATTAACCCCTATGGGTTATGTTAAGGATAACAAACACAGGTGAATTTTATTAATGACATTTTGAATACACAGAGACACCATGACAAGGTCCTAATAGTCATTTTTGTGCCATTCATCCAGGACCGTCAGCTCATGTTGCAGCAAGGCTCTGTAGACAATTCCTGGAAGCTAAAAACATCCCCGTTCTTGCATTGCCAGTATACTCACCGGACATGTCACCCATTGAGCATGTTTTTGATGATATGGATTGTCAGTGTGTTCCAGTTTCTGACAATATTCAGCAACTTCGCAACAGCCATTAAACAGGAGTGGACCAACATTCGACAGGCCACAATCAACAACCTAATTAACTCTATGCAAAGGACTGCGTGAGGCAAATGGTGGTCACACCAGATAGTGACTGTTTTTTTGACCTCCCAGAGTTCTAATACACTAAAAGTAAATAGAACATTTTAGAGTGGCCTTTTATTGTGGCCAGCTAAAGGCAATCCTGTGCAATAATCATGCTGTCTAATCAACATCTTGATATGCCACACCTGGTGAATTACCTCGGCAAAGGAGATGTGATCACTAACACAGATTTGGACAAATTTGTGAATAATATTTAAGGGAAGGTACCGCTCATTAAATGTGTATATATACTGTGACCCTTGCATTTTACGATTTCACTTCATTTTTAGATTCATTAAAGTCAGGCTCACAATAAAACAATCATTCAATGTAATGATACATCCTTTGTACCAGAGAAGACAAATGCCATCCTTCTTATTGCCTAATAATTTCATAGAGATAGTATGAGATAGTGAGTCACTCTGGTGCATTACCTGGCCACTATGTTATAACAATAACAATCACTCATCAATTAAAAATTGTCAGTGAATAATCCTTGGTATTATCACTCTGCACTGCTTTGTTAACAGGTACTCTGGAGACACACATGACCATACTTTCATCATCACATTCTTTATTACCTGTTTCATCCTGCCTCTGGGTGTTATCATCGTCTGCTACAGCAAGCTGCTGCGCAAGCTGAGAAAGGTTGGTCTGGTCCACTGGGACAATTTACGACATCTGCTTCTGATACCCCGTCTGAAAGTATAATTTAGGCTGTAATCAGGTAAAGGACCACTTTGACAACACATACCTATGTATAAAATTCATGACTATTAAATGTGGATTTTAATGAAATGGGAAGCCATTTAGTCATTGAATGTTGAAATTATTTAATTAAAAGCACTTATCTCATTGCAACTCTTAAATCGTGCATCGATTAAGTGTGCCAGATTCTACATGAAAACATACAGCCATATTCAAATAATGTACATTTGGAGATATCTGCATGTCATGGGTAGGTCTGGAGCCAGTCTATTACAACTCTGAATCAGAAAAAGTTGGGACACTATGCAAAATGCATACAAATTTTGTGAGAAAGTTATGAAAAAGTTCCTCTGACTGGAATTGATTTTCATTGCTCAGTTCAAATATTTTCTAATTTGTTTTGTCTTTTTGATAAATGCAATTCCTTGGAAAAGATGTCAATGAATGTTGTTCCATAATACAACTTAAAATGTCCTTTGCCAAGAGGACTGAGACAGACCCATAACATGGGCTTTTGGGACTTGTAAGTGATAATATTTTGGTTGTCCTTTCTATCTTTGGTCTGGAGACCTGGAATACTGACTTATCAGACCACAATACACATTTCCACTGCACAATGGTCCATCCCAGATGCCTCTGAACCCAGAGTGATCGCTAAATACAAATGTTTGTAAATTTATGTTAATACCAGTGGTTTACAGCAGTTTATGTGTAAATAACTGATGCATTTACTTTAAGTAACACACCAACATTTGTGTGCAGGTGTCTAACGCACATGGCAGGTTAAGCAATGCCAGGAAGCCTGAACGGCAGGTGTCCTGTATGGTAGTGGTGATGATTGCAGCCTTCATGGTGGCATGGACACCGTATGCAATGTTCTCCATTATCGTCACTTGTCACCCAACCATCTACTTGGACCCAAGGCTGGCTGCTGCTCCTGCATTCTTTGCAAAAACAGCCACAGTTTACAACCCTGTTATCTACGTTTTTATGAACAAACAGGTAAGGAACAAACATTAATGAAGTGCCGCTTTTACAAATTCAGAACACAGTCAGAACAGTTGTCAGTTGCCGAGTATACAACACCTATAAAAATTATTATACCTATCACACTGAACATTTAAAGTGGAACCTAATGCAGGACCAGCTGGGTTGGTTTGCTGCACAGAAGATGACGAGTAGAACAGTGTCATTACAGCTGCTCTTAGCAGCAAGTGTGTGGAACAATCAACTGCTGAACGCCGCCCCTGAGCAGAAAGTCCCTACAGGTTCTTAAATCACAGGGATGATTGAATTCACTTTGGAGGGACAGGACAAACAAATTATTGTCCTGCGACTATAGCGACATAACCCAGATGAGTGCATGACTAGTGATGAATGAGATGAACAGCGCTATGCTAGAGGTTTTTGGGAGATTGATTGATAAAGTAAAGAAATCACCTAAAAGCATGCTCAGTGTCAGATGAGTGCGATGACAAAGGGGAATATATGTATATAGTGATTGGATAAGTTAAGGAACTAGATGCAGGTATTCTGACTAAGTAGGCCGGTAAATAAGACCAGCATATTTGAGAGGCTTTCCTGAAATTGTGTGCTGGTACTGCTTTCTGGGAATTGGAGGCCACACCGTGAAGTGGAGCGACAGCAGGTGGGACAATTTTAAATATTCACTTTTTCTGTCTAACAGCCAGAAATCTAATCCCATAAAATATTTTTTTACACATTATTTACACATTTAAGTATCCTAAAAAAGAAGCAGTTCTGAAAATGTATAAAACGGGAGAAAATAACAGTTTTGGGTCAAATTCGTAATTTAATACGTCATACGTAATTTGATATGTCAACAGCCTATTTGAATACATCTCTGTTGGCTTTACGCATCTAGACTGGGAGATATTTTTTCCTTGCATAGTTGTTGAAGTCGAGTTAACTGTGAATAGAACAGGACTGTTTTGTTCATGTCCATTTACAGATTTCCCTCTCAGAGTTCTCCACTCAAGGCCTTTCATACAATTATCCGTAAGCCACCTGCACATCTCCAGCTGATCCCCATAGGCCCATTGGTTATTCTTAAAAATTTAGGAGTACTTGGAAGCATCCATTTTCCCTTCAATACTTATTAAGTGTCCAGTAAGAAAAAAAAACACAGCCTAATAATGTCACCTCTACCTTAGTTTTTTGCAAAAAAATAGTGCTTGTCCAGTTGTGTGCATTATCACATGCACTGACAGACAAATCTCTACCATAACACTAAATTGTTCAAAGTTGGCACGGCCTCTTGATAGCTTCCATGATGAAAATTCTGTTGACTCATTCATTCATGGGGGATGCCTCAGTAAAGTGTACAAAAAAACCTCACCATTCAGGTTCAGTGTAATTAGCAAATGGCATGGGCTACACATTGTCAAGCACCTAGGAAAATCCTTTTTCCATTACCATGCACTACTACTTTAGTGGAATCTTCATGGAAAAGCTATCGTTGTTGTGTTTGATTACGTTTCTAATGTTTACACCAAGGAGGCTAATCACTTGCTTAATAATAAATAAAATATAATATTTGGTATATGGTATTTTCACTAATTGTACACTGGTCTAAACTTGTAAACATTCTGACAGATGGTTATAATGAAATGGTGTGTCCAAAAATGCATGCATTTTCTAAATCTGGGTTAAAACTTATAGGTATGTTATACATAGCCCTTTGCTGCAAAATTAGGCAGAATTGCTGGATGAGTATTGGATTTAATTTGGTACAATTCCCAATATAACGAACTGGTCTATTATATATGTTGAATATTTTATGCTGATTCATATCAGAGAGTATAGAAACTGTATTAAATAGTATGGAGATATGCTAAAAAGAAGCTGGCAAAGAATCTTACTGTTTACCATATAAGGACGTATGTAAGAGATCTGGCCATATTCGGGACTGAGGTGGTAACTCAGCAACTTAGTACTGCATCATGGACCATGAGGTCCAGAGTTCAGGTTTTAGCACTGCCAAGCTGCCACTGTTGAGCTAAGCCCTTAACCCACAACTCCTTCGAAGACATGCTGGGATAGCAGTTGTAAGTCATGCTGGATAAGGGTGTTGACTAAATGTAAATAATTATAAACCACTTAAGACTGGTGGCTTGAATAAAGACTGGTGGTTACCTGCTTTTAGATTAGGTAAATGCTCTTGTTTAGCCTTAATTTGAAAAAAGACCTAAGCTAGTACAGTAATACCCTTATCTTAGCTCTGCCCAAATGTCTAAGTGGTATTTTCTATTGTATACTAAAAGGGTGAGTAACTGCCACTGTCTCATGCCTGCCAGTTCATAAATAATTAAAATTATTTAAAAATGTGTCATATTTAACATTACCATAATGTGATATTCTTTACATGTTTGTGATGACATAAAAACGCACAGTAATCATATTACTATGAATAAGTCTTGGACTGGAGTAGAAACAAACTGCCCCAATTAAGGATCCCTGCTGCTAAATGGATTAACAAAGTATTTCTAAAATCTTAATTACATCACGTGACACAAATTTCCAGAAACGTCCTTGATAATGTTCAGATGTGTAATTCAAGCTAGAAATACTTCCCTAAATTTTGTGCTATATTGCTTCACTGGTGCAAAAAAAATAATCTGCCTCATATTTAGCACTCTATATTGTTTGTACAAAACAACACCCTCAGTGAATGAACAGCAGTCATATGTAAAGAATTATAATTGTTATGGTGGTTCTTTGGTTTGAGAGTGCAAAGCCTATTAGGGTCACAATGATGTTGCTGTTAGTGCAGATTATAGCTGAGCCCTAAATGACCAAGTGGGTGGACTTTCAAATGTCTGAGCTGTTTTGGCAGCACACACTGCATCTGAATCCTGTAGAGCACGTGTATATTACTCAACCTAAAGTGTTAAGTAATCATGTAATGCCAAGATAGTAATTGAGCTTATAAGGTATTTAATGTAAAAGAGAAATGCTTCTATTTTATAATGTTTTTCATTACAAACCATATTTAAAAAATAGATCGCTACATTTCAGAATTAATTAGTATTTTAATTATTTTTTTGCAGTAAAAGACAGCATGCACTTGCTAATAAATACTAATAAACATAACTACTTAAAGAGGTTTAGGACAGGTGACTGTGGAGGAAAATCCATGACAGTCAGCACTTCTTGATCTTCATCGGTCTGTTAATAGTTGTTGAAAGCTTAGTTTATTATCCCTCTGCAGTAAAAATTATTCCCCACAAAGATAGTGTACAAACAGTGGGTACTTTCCTATTATCACACATGCAAACTTGTGCTTCCCCCACCCTCAAGTATTGTTTGATACACCTTCAAAATGCTATTGTAAAGCTGATCTTCTGTCCTCTCAATACCTAGAATCCCTGATACTTGCATGCTAAATGTAAGGAGTTTATTTATCCGTTGTTACATTGCAAGGACTTTACCCCTTCTTACATCCTTTTAGTTTAGTATTGAAACAGACCAAAGTGGTATATAGAGCTTCCATGAATTCTGCAAAGATAATGATTAAATTACACATTGTTCAACCGTTTGTTTTCCATGAATTACAAACATTGTGCGGCTGCTTTTGAACAGACTGCATTGTTGCAGCTTGTGTATGGACTGTACTGTATCTTAAGAAATATATACTGAAATGTATTAAATGTATTTTTTATTGCAGCATTTTCTTGAGTTTGAGTATATTGTGGCACAGGTCTCACTTTCACAACTGCTGTCCTACATATTGCTTATTCATCTCAGGCAAGTAGCAATTAGCTAGCCCACCACTGCGGTGACCCAGGTTTGCATCCTGTAGTTGGGTGTCATGCAGGCACATTTGGTTTTGCCTGAAGGAGAGTACGAAGGTCAAGGGATAATTTCTTGAAGATACAACAGTGATCCCAGTTGGGCCTGTGATCACAGAGAGAAAGTGAGAGAGAGAGAGAGAGAGAGAGAGAAAGAGAGGCTGCATGTGTTCTTCATTTAGAGTGTTAGTTAACATCCATTTGATGCTTTTTTACACGTCAACAGAGGAAACAGAGCAGCATGATTCCAAGCAACATCAGCAAACTGAAAAAAATCTAAAATGCAGACTCTGTTATGGTATGGGTATCAGTGCCCTTCTCAACGGTCATTTATACAGTGGGTACGGAAAGTATTCAGACCCCTTCAAAGTTTTTCACTATTTGTTTCATTGTAGCCATCTGCTAAAATAAAAAAGTTCATTTAATCATTAAAAAAATCATCTTATTAATGTACTCTCAGCATCCCATTTTGACAGAAAAAAACAGGCATAGAATTATGTCTGTCTATAGAAGACAGTGCATGTCAATACAAATGAGAATTATGAGGATGAAGGAACTGCCCATGGAGCTCAGAGACAGAATTGTGGCAATGCACAGATCTGCTAAGGTTGCAAAAAAAATTCTGCAGGACTCAAGGTTCCTAAGAGCACAGTGGCCTCCATAATTCTTAAATAGAAGAAGTTTAGGAAACCAGAACTCTACATAGACCTGGCTGTCCAGCCAAACTGAAAAATCGTGGGAGAAAGAGGCCTTGGTGAGAGAGGTAAAGAAGAACCCAAAGATCAGTGTAGCTGAGCTCCAGAGATGCAGTAGGGAGATGGGAGAAAGTTCCACAAAGTCAACTATAACTGCACCCCTCCACCAGTCTGGGTTTTATGGCAGAGTGGACCACGGAGTTTTCCAAAAAACACATGAAAAACTTCCAGTCTATGAGAAATAAGATTCTCTGGTCTGATGAGACAAAGATTGAACTTTTTGGCGTTAATTATAAGCGGTATGTGTGGATAAAACCAGGCACTGCTCATCACCTGCCCTATACAATCCCAAAAGTGAAACATGGTGGTGGCAGCATCATGCTATGGGGGTGTTTTTCAGCTGCAGGGATGGGACTGGTTGCAATAGATGGAAAGATGAATTCGGCCAAGTAAGGACTTGTCCTAGAAAAAAAATAATATTCCAGAGTGCTCAGAACCTCAGACCGGGCCGAAGGTTTACCATCCAACAAGATAATGGCCCTGAGCACACAGCTAAACCCAATTAAACATCTCTTGAGAGCCTTAAAAATGGCCGTCTAGCAACGTTTACCATCAAACCTGACAGAACTGGAGAGAAACTGCAAGGAAGAATAGCAGAGAATCCCCAAACCAAGGTTTCCATTGCTAGAAGTAATAGTAATAATTTAAATATTTCTGTCATTTTATCTTTATATCTTTAACCATTTAAGAAACATGTTTATCACAAAAGTATAAATGGCACAAAGTGAATTTTCCCAGTATTATTCAGTCCTAGTTTTACATTATTTGTACTATTTCACTGTTGCTTTAATCAGTTTATGTTTATTTTTTAGAGAAGCTGACATTCAGAGGTTAGCATATAAAATACATTGCTTTAAGCACACACATTGGATTTGTTGTTATTTCTCCAATGACAAAAACAAATGAAGAATGTAGGAACTGATAATATTGTAAGAAATTTAGAATAAAACTAAATAAGAAACATTATCATTTGGAGTTGACAGCCTGGTATATTTCCTGTCTGCTGCTGGTCACATCTTGGATGAGCACTGCAAGAGAAAAGACATAAGGTGGGTTGGGGCAACATTTTAATGAAGATTGAGAGCATCTTAGCTCTATTGCTAAGTCCTAGTTACTCAGTTACTCTTGACTAACACTCGAGACACTGTTGGGTAATTCTCATGTCATATCTATTGAATTAGTGATCATGTTCTCTACTTGTGTGGCATGCGCCATGATATATGTGTAATGTGTCTGAATTGCAAATGTGGTTAGTAAAGACATACTCAATACTCAAGAAATGGTAATGTAAGCAATAAAAAACGAATTTAAAAATACTAAATTTTTTACTAAATTCCTAAAAAGGAACTGTATGGAATGTGTTTTTGTACTTGTTTTTTGGCAGGATGAGGTAAACAGCAGTACTGATTGGGAATACATATTAGTCATAAAAAGGCATTACTAGATATTGTAGGAGCCGAATAAAAAGGAGACACGGATCCGGATACAAAAACTTTGCCTTTATTTCTTACAGCAAGCTAAAAGCAACAACCTCAACTTTCTGAGCAAGAAAAATCCTAACCGTTCCCGCCACTCTCTCCTTTGCGGTACCCTGTTCTCCAATCAGAGCCCAGGGCATTCTGGAGTGAAAATCCAAATATGTGTCCACCACAATATGTTACATACTTTCATCATTTTACTTTTGGGATTAATACAATATGAACATACAACCATAAATCAGAAAAAGTTTTGAATATCCATATAAAAACATACAGTACTTACAGTAGTTTCTTACATTTACTTTAACTGTTATTTGTTACTGTTATTTCACTGTGGACCTGAGCTATGTCATGTTTCTCTGGTCAACTTCATTTAATTTGTTAAGAAATACTCATTCCTGCATTTCAAGAACACCAACTTCCAAAAAAGTTGGAACGGGGCGTACCACACAACCCACCAGCTTACACAGCTCCCAAAGCCGGGATTATTACTTATTTTATAGTGTTACTGTTAGGCGACTCACCGCGACGCCTCGCTCATCCCGCCGTCCTCCCGGTTCAACATTACGGAGCGATCGCTGAAGTGCGTTATATTCCCTTCCGTGATTGACGACGTGATTAGTATCACCTGGAGCTCATGTTATTTATACGTAAGCTCCAGCATGCCTCGGGCCACGTCGTCACTTATCGTCCGCGCTCTCGGCCGCGCTAATCGTTCCGTCGTGTTCATCCGTCCATAGCGTTCGTCCGCGTCCGCCATTAGCTATAGCCGGTCACACCCCGGGGCATATATCGCCGACGGGTGAGTAGAGGGGAAACCCTCAAGGTGTATTAGCTGGTAGGGAATAAAGTTCAGGGTTTTCCCGAGGCTTGGCCTCCGCTCGCGCGTTTCCCCGGTTCTCTTCTCTCGGCTCCGCTCGGCTGTGTCCACCGATTTGAGACGCACCCGAAGCGGCTCCTATCTGCGCTTGCTGCGCTTTTGAACTCACGCTCTCCCCCTGGCGCTTCGATCTCGCACTGCGTTACCCAATTTGGGACGCACCCCGAAGACGCTTCTCTCTGGCACTCTTAATGCCCTACGAGCCTCTAGCTCGCCCCCCGGCGCTTAGGACGCACGGTACGTCGCCCAATTTGGGACGTGCTCCTGTGTGTCTCTTTCTGTTCTGTATTCTGGAGAGCCTTTTGCTCTACCTCCTGAGTTCCTCCCCGTTTTTGCCCCCACGTCGCGTTAACCCCCGTCCCCGCATCCTTGGGTCCTTAATCAGTTCCTTAACAGAACGACGTGGCCAACGATGGACCCAGCGAAACCTCGCGACGTTCCCGAGACGGTCCGCCTCCAGGGCGAGGCCATCGGACGCAATGAGGCGGC
>JAVSBV010046898.1:0-7500 GCA_033117975.1 Parotocinclus spilosoma
ATATATACATGTATATATATACATGTATATATACGTATATATATACATAAAAATATAATATTCTACTTAACCAAAATATTAACAGTTAACCAAAATATATGTAATTGTAATGTATTCTTGTTACAGCAGTTAATTAATGCAATGATAACTACTAGTATTGCTCACTAATGAAACATTTAATGCCCATGGCATACTGTGTAAACAATGTAAGAATTCAAGGGACTATTCAGTTGTAAGATGAAGAATAATTAGCATAGGTTCCAAATACCTTTGTGTGTATGCCCAATCTCATTAGACAGAAAGCGTATTAAAATGTTTGCTTTGTTTTGTTCAACCGTGAGAGAGGCCCTGTGGGGGAAATTACTCAGACATATCATAACTGTTCTACCTATGACTGCTTGATTCTAACTTTTTAAATTAATGACTTATGTATTTATTTACTGACTTAAATATTGCAATTACTGTATATTGCTTAACATCTCAATATTATTTAACTTAATTATTAAGCCACTCAGTATTGAGTAATTGAATAAAGGAGGATTAAAAAGATCAACCATGATTCTGATATTTAATTGAATTTGTTATTTTTTTAAACCCCTACCAACATTTATGTTTTTAGATCACATTAAGCCCACCCCTAATCTGTTAATGAATCTATTCCTTACTGTTTAAATACAACAGGCTTTCAGGTTCAAGTCATTCTAGTAGATAACAAAATGTTTTAGTAACAGTAATTAATAATAGAGCACAAAATGGCCATTTGATCCAATTGGTAGTGTTTAGTGGTAGTGTACAGGCCTACAATGTTTTAATTATCTGTAATTCAGACACATGTAATTATTATGTCACAGATGCAGTGTATTCTACTGGGAAAAGAAAGAGATACACTGTATCAGTCAAGTAAAAGGATCCAAGAAAAGTATCAACTTGCCTGTCACATTCATGCAAATACATTGCTCAGAAAAATTATAGGATATTTCATTATTTATTTATTTTTATTTTTTTAACTAAACAGAAAGTTTTTTTTCACTACTTTTTGAAAGCAAAATATTTTATCAGGAAAGATTTAATACATGAATCATTCCGGTCATATTCATGTTGTAAATAAGACATGTTCCAAAATAATACAATGTTATGTAAAAGTAAAGCTTTATTTCATATTACACATAAAAAGTTTTACCTCTTATTTTTGATTCTCAGAAGAACTGAATCCCGATGCATCATGAACCCACCAGAGAGAATAGAAAATCCTAGCACAGGTGTGACTGCTGAGAGGCACATACAGTTCCAGCTAGGGTTTAAAGGAAATAACAGGGATCAACTTCTCTGCCTGAGTTTAAGTACTATCAGTAAGACAGTTTACACTCTTGGGAATTGTGGTAGCACTAGTTTGCAACCACACCCACAGTTACAGTCAGGATTTTGTTTAGCCAATAGAGAATTGTGCTGTTTAGGTGATCTGAAGGAGGAGGAGTGTGAATAAGCAAATCCCTAAAAAACCCACACATGTTCTCTGCTTCATGAGCACACTGTATTCATTACTCATTACTAGAACAAAATGCTCATCAAAGTTATCTGATTCATTTTGACAAGGGTAACAAAGCCTGAAGCTGGTGCATTCCCTATTCACACAAAGAGGTACTTTTGTTATTTCACTTTTCTTCTTCCCGGACGAGTTAAGATGTGACCACTAGCAGGCTGTAATAATGAAATGCGCTCTTGGAAAAGCAGTGATTATGGGTTAATCACTGGAAGTGGGTAAATTATACATACACTAACCATTCAAAACTTTAAATCCACCTGGATCAAGACAATGTATAGGCAGGTATACGTTTAGGTGTTATGAGTCAAATTAACCTAAACATGAATAAAGAATCAAGGTTTTCTTAGCAGAACATTTTTTTCACAGAGCATCCTGGTGCCAATATTCCCCCTGATAAATGGTCAAAGAAATGGCACTCATCAAACCAGGCAATCTCCTTCCATTCTGAAATGCCTATTGTAGGTAGGTCTGTGACTAGTAGCCTTATATTCAGCAAGAGGCGCTGTTGTGACAATTTATCTAATTTGTATCATGGAAGCTCATCTAGACCAGACCATTTGGACCAGACAGGACAGTACTTATTGGTCTCATGAATCAATGAGCCTGGGATGTAAAAACCCTGTCGCAGATTCAAATCATTTATAATAATAACGTTTCTCCCTAATTCCAAGATGACTATGTTCACTTCACATCTCATATATTACATAGATTAATGTGAGATCATTAAAATGATTTGTTATTTGGTCTGTGCATGGTTTGAATGTTTTGGCTCATCAGTGTACTTAACATGGAAATCATAATAAGCATTTTTCTGTTGTAAAAGTGATTCTAGAAGTAATTGTAAGGCGCAATGTCAATTCACAAGCCTACCAACATGTCTGAGGGAGGTAATGCTGATCAAGGATCATACCAAACACTGAAACAGAGAAAACTGTCAGTCACTCCCCACCACAACATTGACCAAGCTTTTACTGCTTATATTTCATATAATCTTACAATATAGGGAATTGTGGACAACAGTGGCTGCTTGTAAGAGGCAGGATTTGAGCCCTGGCCCTTGTGCTCAGTAGTCCAGTTCCTTAACTACTAGGTCATTACAACCAAATCAAATAAAATAATTATAGGATGCAACCTATCACAAAATGCTCTATACACAAAAAGGAAGACTTCAGCAGACCCCATAAAAGCTTTGTGGATCTGGAGAAACTAAGAAGAAGGCCACAGCAAATGTAGTTAAATAAAATGTCAGTTGAACTTTAGGTAAATAGCATGTCTTTTGATATCTTTTGGCAGTTCAGATTCCATTTTACTTGTGCTAACTATAGGAAAACACAATACAGACATGAACTGGGCAAATAGCCTAAGGGCCTTGGAAACATTCTGTTGTGTGAGTAAAATGTGCTTTTCCATAGAAGAGATAAGATAAATGTAGGGAGTGAATGTAACGAGTGAATACACTGAAGATAGGAATTACTCATGCAGGCATATCTAATGTAGCAAAAATATGCAATAAAATATCAATCAGCAGAAGTGAATGAGGTATGAAAAATAACCAAATAAATCACCAAATAAACATTGTACCACAATGAAAGAGTAAATTTTTGATCATATGAACTATGTAGCAGCTGTATGGCTAAAAAGTCACTCCTTCTGTTGTCAGACATTGACACTAGACAAGGGTGTCAATATGGACATGTGGAAATCATCATAACAAAATATCCAATTACCATTGCAGTTTAAGCTGTATCAAGAAGCTGTATGAAGATGGCCAGAGATAGCCAAAGACAATTTTTTGAAACAACCCAGTCTTGGTTTTTGGCAAGACTTTCTACTTTTAGAAAAGGTCCATTCCAAGATATAAACAACTGTAACCCAGATCCGTTTACTATAAAGAATATGGGCCAGGCTTTACCCAACCAAATTCCAGACCTGCTTTTTATAACGGTCCAGTCCAAGGTTTACCAAAATTTAGATGTACAGCATTTTGTGGCAATGATTGGGCAGTGTTAACAAATGGAAAAAAAAAACATTTTAAGCTGAATTATTATTATTATTATTATTATTATTAATATTATTAATATTATTATTGTTATTAACAGCTGTTATACTTCTACATTACCATTTTACCATACAACCCTAACCCTAGATGATACAGCTTTCATTACAATGAATTCGCCAAAATACTTGTTAAAATACCTGTTAAGTGGAAATAGCACATGGAAAGTAAATTTTTAAAGATTTTGTCCTGTTTACACAAAGTTGTGTATCTTAGCTTTTGATACAAATAAGTTTCTGTAGACCTGTCAACAAAGTTTTGTTACGGCTAAATCATAGATGTTCTCGTTCAGTACTGCGCTTAACATAAAACATTAAATAATCTGCACCTGCTGTTTGGCTCATCGACACGGTTTTCAGACATTTTGGTAACCAATCTAACATAACAAAAACAGTAATGAATTACTTGTTTACCTATTGTCCACAATCCACCCACCCCACAGCACCGCTAATTAACCAAAGCCTCAGATTCCAGACATTCTACATGTCCCCCTGCTGACTAGTTGTGGTATTTTTTCTATATGGCAGGCAACTGACAACAAAATGTACAAACAATATGGCATTATAACCACTTTAATAAAAGAAGCATACATGAATAATAGAAGTAAGACATTGCTGAAAGATTGCTGTATTATATATCAGTATACATTAGTCAAATGATTAGTCAAGTCATTAGTCATACTGATTAATTAGTTAAGGACTCCAGGTTCTGCCCCGTTTCTGTTCCTCCAAGAATGTCGGTTATGTTTTCTTCAGACAAGCCAGGATCTACAAGTAATACAAACATTATTAAACTAACTGAAAAAGAGTGTGGATTAATTTTAACCCACTTCCATTTACTGGGACACTCGTGAGTTAGGCACTAATTTCAGATTATAAGACAAGGAGAGAGATTGCGGTTAGAGCTATGAGCGGGCCAGTCAGGTTCTCCACACCACACCCATTGCCATGCTGAATTACAAAGTGTCTTTCATAAACAGCTGCCACAAAGATTGAAGCACAAATGTTTTACAATATCTTTATATGAAGTTGCATTAACATTTCCCCTCATTGGAAGTGATGCCCTGTTCAAACCTTTAAAAACCGACTTATGTTGGCATCCATCCATCAGAACACCAGATGTTACTCCATAATAAATCTTGCTTTACACCACTCCAGGTGACGATTGACAATGCGCATGGTGACCCTAGCAATATGTTTAGCTACCCAGCCATGAAATTCAACACACACATCACAGAAAGAGTTATGCTGACTTTGCTTACTGTGACAACTTAGATCTCAGTAACAGGTGCAAACAAGGACAAACTTTTTTAACTTCTGCCCTTTGTTATCTTTTTCTGTGAGGATATGTCACCTTCAGGGCTTCAGGGCTGAGCTGCTGTTGTGTCTTGTCATTTCTTGCTGAAAGATGGCATCTGATAAAATGGCAAACATGTATATGGGGATTGTATGACTGATTTGATGCACCTGTTATCACTGCCTATAGCTGAAATAAATCCACTTTAAATAACCACTATCACTGCCTGGTTCAAACACTATAGGTGGGCACATGGTATGTACATACCAGAACAGGTACTGTCTTTAGCAGAGGTGCCCAGTGATAATCCAGTGATGTCATTGGGTATCCATTTCAGAATGGTCATGGGTTCCTCATCTTCTGCTTTTTCTTTATACTGTAAACCAAAATACATCATTAAAGGTTTAAACAGTGTATACTATCTACTAATTACACCTTTTTTGGCTTTCAATGAAATGAAAATTGTCGCAAATGTCACATTTTAATGCTTTCTCATTACACATAGGTCTACAAGGCTAAGCCATGAAACCTCAGATTCTCTAAGAACAAACAAGACCAATAATTAGGAGTCTGGCAAAGGCAAGTGGATATGCACTAACCTTCCTTTTTAACACAAGTTAAGAACAAGAATGCAGACCAGTAAAGAACAAGGAGAGTCAATGTTACCTGCTCAACCTGAAGATACACCCCATGCTGCTCACACCCAATGTCAAAAACATACTTCCCTGTACCTGAGGGCTACAACACGTCTTGGTAAATAAGAGGAAACAGCAATATGACCAATATAAAAATGTAGACAATATACAAACTTACATTATTGTTGAAAAAGTTGCCCTGGTATCTGTGATTTGTATGGATTAACTCTCCAGCAGACTCCATTTTACCCATAACCCATGTGCCGACATACTTCGAGCCAGTGTCATGGTACGTGTATATACCTTGCCCATGTCTGTTAGACACAGAGAAAAATCAGAAGAAACAAATGGTAGCAACTCAAACAATGATGGCGTTTGTAAAAACTTTAGAATTGTCTACATTTCTGCATAAATATGAACTGAAACATCATTTTATTTTCACATTCAATGAAAAGTCCTAAAATTAAATAAACCAAAATATCATACACTGCTGAAGTATCCCCTATTTTTGGAGTAGTGTACTTGGGCATTCCTTTATTGAGCCAAATTATCCACTATTAAATATCTGGGGTGGCAATAAAACATTTCCCAAAACTGTTCTTTACTTCTGCATGTTGGCTTGAAGGAGTTTTAGCCCATTCCTCGATACGGAACAGCTTCAGCTCTAGGGTGTTTGTGGGTTTCCTCACAACAACTGCTTGCTTCAGGTCCGTCAACAACACTTCTTTTGTATTGAGGTCAGGAATCATGTTTTATGGTAATCTCATCTGCAAACTGTTCTTCCAATACTATTCTGGTTTGTCCATGTGATCTTCAGCAAATGAAGGATGGCTAGCAATGTTCGGAGAGCAGTGGCTTTCTTCTTGTAGCCTTGTTCTCCTAATGATGGTGACGTACAGATGTACATTGACATTTGCCATAGTGAGAAATGCCTTTAGTTACTTAAAAGTTACCCTTTGTTTTTGTTGTGTTTTACAGACCTTGTTGTAGGAGTGATCTTTGTTGATACATTTGTGTACATTCTGTTTAACTGTGCACTTGTAGAGTCCAAACTATTTATGGTTGTTGTTGTAACCTTTTCCAGCCAAATTAGTATCAACAACTCTAAGGTCATCACAATTCTGATTTGTATGCCATGATACACTTCCACTAATGTGTTGTGAAGGTCACTGACCAAATAGATCCCTAATTAGACAATCAAATTTGAGGTACCCACTCAAATCTGATTGTCATCACATTGATTTAAAAGACCTAATTGATTTTAATATAGCCTTCAAATTACCTCCCAATCCTAGATGCCCACTTTGCTACTCTTATATAATATGGGATCATTTCCACATTTTTAAAAAACATTTTCAAATGGGTTTTCTTTATCTACTTTACAATGTGTAAAAAAAAATAATGCTTATTTAATTTGTAATTATGCAGTAATATTGAAATGTTATAGTTTACAAATTTTAAGCACCTCTGTATACCTAGTAACTCTTAATACACTTACACTACTTTCTTCACTCCTTTACCAGATAAACTTTTAAATATAAATACGTTACTCTGCAAATCTAGATTTATGGGTGCCTATTTCACCCACTGTTCGTCATTCCAATCAGTTTTGCCGAACTGTTTTAAGAAAGATAAATATGTAATTGCTAAGACATGTAACGCTTTAAACTAAAAGTAGACATTAAACCTTTGATGCTGCAACCACTCCCCATTATAGATGTCTCCATTGGGATATGTATAAACACCATGACCTTGGCGCTGGTCTTTCACCCATGATCCTAATGCAAAAAAAATGTCAGAAATTAATTACTTAGCCAATTAACTTATTATTGTGCCTTCTAACAAATGCTTTCAATTTCTCACCTTCATACTTGGAACCATCAGGATAATAGAAAACACCTTGTCCCTGCTTCAAGTTCATATTATACTCCCCTATGTATCGAGCCCCATTCTTAAACCTGTAGGTCCCC
>JAVSBV010046898.1:10000-11050 GCA_033117975.1 Parotocinclus spilosoma
GATCCGCTACTCTTTTTTTTACCTGTTTTAGAGTTGAAACATCTGCCCATTTTCAGCCGTATCTTCCGAGATTTAAACATAGCGTTGATGGTTCCAGACCCATTCCACTTCTTATCTGTGTTCTGAACAGTACACTGAAGGACTGTTCTGGCTTTACTCACTTGTGATGTCTTGTGAATCTTTAACTTTTTGGCTTAATAAACTGTTTTGGATGAGGCTGTCTGTAAACAAAATGCTATAATTTGATCAAAAGTGCCAATACCTTTTCATTGGACCCGTTTTTTATGTCCTAAAATAATAAGAGTCTGGTCTGTACATAAAATGTGGGTATATTACTATGTACAGCTGAACGAATGGGTGTTTTTACATGTATAATAAATAAGAAAAATCAACGTTTCACCTGCATTTGAGCCGTAAATAAAAATATGACCCTAAATGAACTTAAAATAACCAAAACCAAAAAAAAGCAGTGATACTTTCTTCCTCATTAATCACATCTAGTCACCAAACAAAATGAAGACTTTCCCGCTGGGGCACGACGTAGCATCTCATTAGCCCCGGTAGGATTTTCTCATTATCCTCCGAATCAGTCCTTTAATTAAACATTATTCACAGAAGTCACATCAAGAAACGTGAGGCTAAACATCGATCTGAAACTTTTCCTCCTCGTTCCTTTTATTACCTTCATTAAACCCAGAAAGCACCGTCTATCCTCGTTCCAAACCTTCTCGAGCGTTCCAAAGAAAAACGCGACACGGACCTTTCGGTCCGCGAGGGAGTCGTGACTTTAAACGGAAACGACGGGAAAACGATTCCATGTTTAAATCACTATTGAAATGAACTTAGCAGAATTTATTTCTACAACCAAATCATGGCCTAAACGAGCAACGAAAAGCAAACAAAAGCAAACGGCACTTTCATATACAGTCGATTCCGGTTAATGCCCTATGTTACAAGACGGGACGTGCTGTGAAACATATTAAACGTTTATTAAACCTTTATTGTACGATTTACACGTATAGCGAACGTACAAACAAGAACTACTGTTAC